>JAOXNR010000032.1:11874646-11888553 GCA_028571225.1 Parsonsia alboflavescens | reverse complement strand
TTGACTAATTACTGTACTCATTAATGTGCACGGTCAAGTACACACTATCAGTCCTATATATATATATATATATATATATATATATATATATATACGGTTTTGCTAAGGTGCGCTCCGCAACACACCTTAATACACGTTCCAACCGTTATCGTAATGGAATTGTTGCTACAGCGCTCATGCAGCCAACCAAGCGAAACAAGAATTTTGTTACGGTAACGGTTGGAGTGCACATTAAGACACACTGCGGAGCGCGCCTTAACAAATCCGTATATATATAAACATATATTTAACACATGTATGTGTTAAATTCACAAAAACCGTACTTGACAGAAGCAGATTTCTTGCATTTATTCATGTCAAAAATGTGTCTCCCACACTCTCCATCATCCAAGTACACTGCAAATTACAAACACCAATGAAAAATCTCCAACTCCATAGAAATATTCAACCCAATCTACTATTATTATTGTACTTTTAACCTCTTCTTCTTGTAAGAGCACATCAAGTCTTTTAAAGAATAGTTTCCATGAAGGAAGATCCAAGAAAGTTCGGACACAGTGGTCCAAAATTACCTAATCAACTTCATCAACACCTTCAGAAGAAGAAGAATAGTCCCCCGAGTGGTCCTTAGAAAAATTTTGTTTTGATTTCCCCATGACATGTTTTGTTGGCTGTTTGTTATCATTATTATTAAGGATTACCCATCTAATACGATACTATTTAGATATGAATGTGGCAATGTTTGAAGATCGAGGTTTATTGTCGAATGAGTACTATTACCTTCATTTTAATAAATGAATATCAATAATTTATAAATAATGATAAAAAGATCACAATATTTACACACGAAGCTTATGTTGAGTACTCATTATCATCTTGTAATGGGACGATTATTTTGAATTTTGGTATATTTTTCGGAAAAAGATTGCATGAATTTTGTTTATCGTGGAGGAAACTTGGGAAGTTATGGAAAGAAACGTTTATGGTATAATTATCGGAGTCTATTTGCAAAGGGAAGGAAATGATTAATTACATATGCTTGTTGAAGGTGATAAGGTTCCATAATTACAGTCACCTATAATACTTATAATTTTGAATTAATTTCATTAACACAATTATTATACTTCATTAATTATTTCCATCTTGCTTTTAAAACAATAATCCATTTTTTAACCGTATCTGAACCAGTTTTTTAAAACAATAATCCATTTTTTAACCGTATCTGAACCAGTTTTTTAAAACAATAATCTTTTACAAAAGAATCAATAAATAAAACCAACTCAATTTCATCCACCACTCGATGATAACAGGTTAAATGAACATATATTCACCCATCCCTATTAGGTAAGTTTTAACGTGATATCAAACAAAACAAAAAGTTTAATAAAAACAAATTTTTAAAAAATAATCAAAATTAAAATAAACTCCCTCTATCCAATATCATTATTTCTTTATTTCTACTTTTTTTATAATAATATTGAAACCAATTTATATGCACCTCGACATTTCACTTATCTGAAAGATGATAATTTGCTCCCACCTCAACATTCCACTAATCCCAAAGGATGATAGTGAGATTAAAATTCGAAACTTATAATCTGCTCACTAATCACTCTTTATTTCTATTTTAAATAATCCAAAATTAAATATTTCATTCCTTTAATCAATAAATATATCGTTAGATTTAAAAAGAACTAAGTCAAATATTTTTAATAAAATTTATATCAAACAAAATAAAAGTAACGCATAACAGAGAAAAGTTTTTTTTCCCCAAAACCTGCCTATCAAGAAAATCCGGTCAGCCATAGAAAGGAAACTACTTGCATATAGATATTACCATATATATCAAAAGTTCATTCCAACAAATAATCCTCCCGATCAAGAAGTTTTGTAGCTTAGGATGAGGACGCATCATTAGCAGAAGAACTACAAAACCAGGTCAGAAAAGTTTTACCCGTAAATGAAATCTACTAGAAGCTTCAAACGCACTCCGAAACAAATAATAACACGATAATGGGTAGAAATGGGAGCTGAATACAAGATCTTCACATACCATATTAAATTTTTTGACCTGTTCTAAAAGCTTATACTAATAGAGAAGGATTGAATTTAACCACTTGACACAGAGAACCCAAGATTAGAAGGAATAGAGAAAGCAAACCTTCTAAGGAAAGACTTATATACAATTTAAGTAAAGACTAAAGCAGAAATGAAATACTAGTTCTTTTTCAATCTACATTCCAGCCGTAACCTTCAAATTAAGAAGCAAGGCACTAATCATGTCTCCCTAGGACTTTTACAAACCATTCAGAATTAAAAATTGATGTGCCACTTGATTTCTACAATGTGCCAAAGTTATCCCCACAATCCCACAAACAAAAAAAGGGGAATACCATCTGGCAGATAAGTTAAAATAATATTATATGTTCCCTTCGAGTATTTGGTAATTCTTGTAATGTATCATATAAGCCTGCACTTATAGTGCTTTCGTCAGGGAACGACATTATAAATTGATTTGACAAAACTCCATAAAGAAATCCATTGGAGGGACCAACAGCGAGGGGCAAAAGCAACCAACATGATATCTGACTTAGATTGCATTGCAAATAGAAAAGGATTAGGGAACCCAAGTAATGATGAGGAAGGGGTGTAAAAGGGATGAAAGAAAGAAAGAAAGAAGATCGTCGGGAGTTCTGACAGGCACGTGCAAGATGTTAGGTGTTTACGAAGGGGCTGCTGGTTCAGGCTTTACTATGGTGGGGTCATCTGATTGTTGGGTAGGGTAAATAAGTGCTGCAAGTGATATGGGCATGATGCAAAGTGATTTGGATTGTAGGTATTGCATTGCAGCTCCAACATCTTCTTCCATTAGCTTAGCTACTTCCTGTTCAGTTTCCTCATTAGACCACTTTTCCCAAACATGCTGGTTCGATCGGCTCTCACCATTATCACCCTATATGTTTCAGAATCTAATAACTTAATAGGAAGAATACAGAAGTGATCTTTTCTATTTGATAATATGAATGAAAATGCGCTTACAGCAAAGAGTATTAATTCCTTGCAATTACCTCTACAGACTGCAGAGGAATGTCAGCAACCAGTTGTGCCACTGCACCAGCTCCTCCAAGCCTGCTCATGCTAAGTACCTTAGAAGCAGAGTTCATTGAGAGCACTTAATGCATCAGGAATTGAACAATAGCTCAATAAGACATCCCTTTCAAAAATGCATTATGACAAAAAATTGTTCAAAATTGTGCATGCCACCAACCTAATAGGTTAACAAAAACAGATGACAGAAATCTAATGGGAATTGAAGGAGGATATTCTTCAGAGACATCAGGATGGATTTCAGTGCTAGTCCACTTAATTCCAGAATTGAAACAATGAATCAATTCAATATCTTGTCTCTTTCTCTCATGTTTCAGAGATGGGTAAAATCCGTTCCATGAAAAACAAGAGTCATAATAACTGAAACTGTGAAAATATACCCATCCATTTCAGTAAATATTTTTAGGAAAAATTTAGGATATTATTGAAATCATAACACAAGAGGAAGAAATGTTTCGGAAAGAGAGGTGCAGAATTAGAAGTCAAAAGGACAAGATTTGCACAGTTACATGCAAGTAGATTACTTGAGAATTCCTTGGCAGCTATGATTAAACCTTCAAACAACCCCACCCTCACTCTATACAGGTCTACTGAGTCAACAACTAATCTTGTAACTGCATATTCAAAAATTAAAACCACTAAAAAATCCTTGCTAATAATCCTTTTTACAAGATCAACTCATTCAGTAGGAATATCTCGAATATTTCAGAAAGAGAAAATAAAAAGTTCCCGTGAACCGCAATAGAAATGAAGTTTAAGGAAAATCTTTAAATTTCTGCTATCTAATAAATCCAGAAAAAGCTACACAAGTATGCCTTTTCATCATCTATTTCCAGTGCAGCATTGACAGCATCAGCACAGATCAATTTGCTTATTTACTGTTTAAGTAACTAAATGAGTTTCAGTCGACTTTCAATTTATACCGAGTATGTTGTCTTGAAAAGTCCTTTCTTCCAATAATGCAAGATCCTTAGGGGAAACTTTGGCTTGAACCAACTATGATGATAATGACATCAACTAGTGCTTTCCAGCTCCCATTTCCAAACAAAAACTAGATATATTAATACATCTAAAATGTCAAGTATATGCTATAGATATAATATGAACTCTTTACCTTCACTTGAAGCCTCAAGAATTTTACATAATCCAGAATCTCATCAAGCATTGCGGCCCTATCTGTCTGCAAATGAAACGGAGAAAAGGGGGGTGGGGGTTAGTTACCCAGAGGATATCCATTTTGGAATAAAGCATCATCACCACGTGTTTGCTTTTTATAGATAGAAGTGTCTCATAAGCATCTCTAACGAAAAGCAACAAAATGACGATTCATTCCAACCATTTAGAAGCAGCAAGAGCTGGTAATATACCAATCATAACTGCAGGTGTCCAATATTAACACATAAATAATCTAATGCAAGTATTTAAAAACTCTATTCATGCTTGATAAGAGAATGTCGTTAAAAATAAATTTCAGGAAAAGATGAAAGTATTATCCTTGATGTAACTAGAAGGCAAAAAATAACACTCCTACCAAACTATAATAAGCACAGACCTTGTTACAGCTGGGGACAAGTTCCTGCAGGGCCTTTATTCTTTCTGATATCCTCTCTCTACGTAACTGTGGCAAGAAATGAAGCACTCAACATAAGTCATAAAGTATCTAATTCACAATTCAATTGTACAGCTAACTCCCCTTTATAAGATGATAGCATGTAGATTGACAAATTAGGCCAATATGAAGAGATAAGTTCAAAGTAGCAAATCACTTTTTTCTCACCCTTTCAGCAATACTGTGGGGATCTGTGGCTTGTCCCCTTCTTGCCCTAACCCTCGGCCTAATAGTAGGTGGATGGGGCAGGGTTACAGCAGTGCTTAGAGTTGGTTGGCCTTGAAAAGCCTGTCAAAGAATTGAACAACATAGAGAATTATCAATGCATCAATAATTGGTTATTATGATGTTCCCTATGACTCAAACCATTATTTCCCACTCTAAACAATGAGAAGCAGTTCAGAGTC
Organism: Parsonsia alboflavescens; assembly: GCA_028571225.1. Classification (NCBI taxonomy): domain Eukaryota; kingdom Viridiplantae; phylum Streptophyta; class Magnoliopsida; order Gentianales; family Apocynaceae; genus Parsonsia; species Parsonsia alboflavescens. Next base: position 11,883,429 of record JAOXNR010000032.1, on the reverse strand, counting down.
GAAGAATTATAAATACCATCCGTCTTAAGATATTGGAATAAAGCTCAGAGAACTAATAGCAATGAGATCATTTCACTGTCGAGAAGCGGCTAAGGATGGAGAAACCTCGCCAAAGTCCAAAGACACCCCCCAAAAAAAAAATTGAAAGAAAAAAAGAATGGGAAATAAACCTTTAGCACCCAAATTCATTCCATGTAGTCGCAAAACTATGTGGATGGGGCCACCAGTCCCTTTCCCCCCCAAGATGAAAAATTTGAAATAGCACTAGCCCTTAGTAAAAACAGGATCTTGATCTAGGCCTCATAATATATCTTTCACTATTGCTTGGCCCAGAACTTGGTATTCTTGTCCACCCACCACCCAACCCCAATCCACCCACCCACCTACGAAGAAAAAAGAAAAAGAAACCCCCAGTCAACCAAAAATTTACTTTAACAAGTAGCATAAGAACCATTCACAGCAGCTAAGTGCTCTCATACCTGCAGAGAATCTTGTTACTCGAATAAATTTCTGGACCAAGTCTTAAGTAGCCAATCCTAGACAATACTGATAAGATACAAGAGCTCTTCAACAGTAATCATACCCTTGTGATCCTACCTAACTAAATAGAGAATATTAAAGACAAGAAGTGTCTATAATTTCCTTACTCCACCATTGACCCATTGCATTAGCAATCCCATTAACTTGATCCAAACCAATTAAACTGCCTAACCTGTCCCACATGGGAAAAAGAAATCTGAACACACCTCTAGTAACATTTGAAAATTTCCCAGACCTACTTTTTACCAATTCTATTCGATGGAAGTGGAAACAAAAAAAAGTTTCAGTATATTGCCGGGCCAACTTAGGTTTTAGCGTGTAGAAAAGGCACAAATGGCTTTAACCCAACAAAGATGCGAACATATAAAAATACCAAATAAAAGAAACGTGTTTACATACACGAGAACAGGGCAACAACAGCTGACAAGCTAGGCTCCAACAGATGCATGTATTTTCCATAAATTCGTAAACTTTGATTGGTCAGTATAGACAAGAAAACCTTATTTCAACTCCAATCTATGTGAATACCCTCAAAGAAAGTATGACATAAACAGAATTACTTAATTATAACTTGTGAAATGTACGACCTGTTGAGCCTGGGGTGCAGCATGGCGCATTCCATGAGGCTGCAACTGTTCAAAAGCTGGATACAAGCTCGCCATATTTATTGATTCCCTATCCTGCAGGAAAAAAGGGGGAAATTTTCGAAATTTTCTCCAATTTTCACGAAAATCACCCTCAAAATTCCATCGGCGGCTCAGGAAATGACGCGTAAAAGGGTGGAATAACTATAAAGCTTACTGTTTTTAAACCAAAAGCAGCACCAGTATCACTGACGTCATCACGGCCGTTATCCAAGCTTAAACCCAAAGGAAAGAGTTGAGACTGGTGGTGAAGACCACCTCCGGCGCCTGAACTGAGCTGGGAGACAGCTGACGTCAGCGAAGCAGTGTCGGAAGAGCTACCTCCTCCGACATCATTAACAGGCAAAGCGGAGTAGGAAGGGATCGCGAGGATTTGCTCGAGGAAGTCATCGGTGGGGTAGCCTTCCGGCGGTTGGTTAGCCGCCATGGTGGTTATATAAGCTGGAGAATTTTCCGGCTAAGCGGAAGTTTCCCAGAGAGACAACTGAAAGGGCGGTTGAGTTTTGAGGGTCTGTTTGTCTGTTTGTCCTTTGTTGCTTTTTGTTCTTTGCTTTTGGAAAGTGTGATGATTTTTGGCCTGGCTTCTAAAGTTCTACTGCTATCTAATTAATTAATATTACTTTAATATTACACTTATCCAAGGGTGGAAATGTCACTTTAGCATTTGGCATTAGGCTCCCTTTAAATTATCCCACCGAGTCTAGAGAGAAACATTGATTTTAAGTTTACAATTAATTGGATTTGAATTTATATCAATTATAGATGAGTACACTTATTTCGTTACTCTTTTATGAAAGATAAGATATATTATCTGAATCAGAATTTAAAGAAAAATACTAATTTTAAATTTATATCTAATAGGATTTGAATTTATGTCAACTAAAGACCAACGTACTCTTTTACAATCGTTTGATAGTTTGATTTGATTTTTAGCATTGTAATAATTCATGCTAAAATTAATCGGATTTGTTTTATTTTTAATTACTCTTTTGGGATGAGAAAATATTAAGAAAAAAAAAACTGGTTAGTCTTTTTAACAACCCTAAATTATTGTATGTTATCGACTAGGGTTAAAGACATATAGAGAGAAACGGGACATTTTGGAAGTAGGAAAAGCCAGAGAAGGAACTATTCAACCTTCTAAGGAATTGAAAGGTAAGATTTTCCCACAATTCCCTATCATAAAAAAACTTATGTGTGTTTTAAAAGATCCAGTATCTTTAGATTTAGTTTATCTCCTTAGGCTTTAGTTATTAAAATATACGTATCAAAAAATATTACAAAAAAAAAGTGTACTAAGAGATCCGAAGCCAACCATGAGCATTTAAAGTTTGTGAAAATTTCTAATAAATTGTAATCGTAAGGCATTTTTTGGATTAATAACTCAATCATAGGTTAGTTTTTTGTAACTTTTACATGGATTTGTAGACGGAAATGAGATCTTTCTATAGGTAAATAATTTATGTTAGAATAATTAGATGTTTAATGACCTATTTTTTGACAACTTAGTCCTTCTAATCTTATCCTTAAAAAAAAACTACCGGCAAATTTAGTCAACTACAACTTAATCAAATTAATAGGGAAAAATTCAATACTACACTATTCAAATAGCCAAAAATGGGTTAACTAAAATCCTTCTAAGTTAAATTTTGATTTTTAGTTTAGTAATAAATGGAAATTAGTTGAGCTAGATATTTGAATTTTTCTCAGTGAGATTTAAGTTAATATCCATTTTTTCAAAGTTTGAATAGTAGAGTATCGAATTTGTGATTATTAATTTGGTCAAGTGGTCGTTAACTTGGTTTTTTTCAAGAATACGGTTAAAAGGATCAAGTTGTCTAACAGTAATTTATTTTAGGACCAATCTAGCAAAAAAAAAAAAAAAAAGATTTCGGACCAAAGCACAAAAATGACCAAAGGTTAGTTATTTAAAAGTCTAATTACTCATTTATGTTATCATGAACTTTGGATCGTAAGATATGGAGAACCCCATCAAATAAGAATCTCGTACGCTCCCAGGTCACATGGAGGTTATAATATATAAGATATAAGGCTCAAAGTAGAGTTTATGATAAAGAAAAATCTTGAGTAAGATAGAACAGTAGTTTTGTGCAAAACCTACGCTGTGACCACATTTGTTTGGAGAGTATAGTCTATCCCTATGTCAGTTATAGTGAAATTTCGAGAGATTATTTATGATATTATTTCCTATTTCTTGAAAATATTTCATAATTGTATGACATACGAATTATTTTATATGAATTTTGTACAATAAAATATCTTTTTAGAGAGTGAATACATTTAAAAGAATAAAATTTCTCAAAAATTTTCAGAAATTATCTTTTATTAAAAGGATTCATAATTGAAAATTTCAAGTCCTAACTCTTTGCAATAATTTTCTACATAGTTAAAAAATTGTGAGAATTTAAAAAACAATTTATATTGAATTCTTTTTGTAAACTCTTAAGGCGTTTCAATGAATTTAGGCGAGAAGGAAGAGTAAAGTAGATATTTTCTTGCATAATATTAGATCTTTATCCTCGAAAGACTTTTATAGTCTTTGTGAATTGGACAAGTGTGAGGTTAATCTTACTATTCTTTTGAAAAATGTGATTTTTACAATTGTGCTTGTAAATGTTGAATTATTTTTAAATATTTTCAGTTACTAACCTTGTTTTTATACTTGTTTTATTGAAATTTGTAGCAATAATAAAATGATTGTTTTAGATCATTTGATAATAAATCTTTTATGGTTTATTGAAAGTTATTTCAAAGATCAATTATTTTTTAAATTTTTTCAAATATTGATCTGCATATTGTAATCAATAACAACACAAGTGAGATTAAAAATATCACCACACTTGACAATTAACCAATCTTTTTTGCAATAATTTTATTACTTCATTAATCTTAAATATTAAAAGCTTTATTTAACTCTTAGAATACTACCCCTATATAAGATATTTAACACAACACAATTATTGGGAAAAAAGAACCAAAAACCAAATACACATATTCAGAGCACACACTGAACGCATAGAACCCCCCTCCATCATCCCTTCCCAATTTTTTCCCCACTCCCCCTTACCCCTTCTCTCAAAAGGGGGGGGGGGGGGTGGGGTGGGGAAAGATCCTATCTTGCTACCACATGTGGCCTTGGGGATAAACCATCTTCTGAAACATCAAAGAGAACATCATCACTCTTGCACAAAGCATACACAATATCAACCATGCTAGGCCTTTTTGAAGGATCTTTCTCCAAACAAGCAATGGCCACAGTCATGACATTAACAACACCCTCCATTGAGATTGTTTCATTCAAAAGATACTCATCCATAAAACTTCTCAATCTCTTCACTTTCTCTTCTTCCTTTCCTTCCAAGATCCCATCAACTTTAGCCCACAAAACCTTCCCTGCTTGGTCGATTGCCGGTTTCCCAGAAACGAGTTCAAGAAGCACCACCCCAAAAGAGACAGCATCCATTTTTGAAGACACAAAACTATTAGAGAGATGTTCAGGTGCAATGTGGCCCTGGGTTCCTACATTATGCATTGTTATGGCATTGCAGCCCATTTTTGCCAAGCCGAAATTTACGATTTTTGCTCTCATGTTTGAATCTAGAAAGATGTTTCTGCTCTTGATGTCTTTGTGGACAACTCTTGGCCTTGTGTGTTCGTGGATGTATTGAAGGCCATTTGCAACATCAATTGCGACGCGCAGTCTTGTTTTCCTGTTCAGTTTCTCCTTCTTGTTCTCATGCAGCAATGAATGGAGAGAACCATTTTCCACATATTCATGGACTAGAAAACTGTTTGCTCCTTCTTGATCAATGCAAATGCTCTCTAGCTTCACCAAGTTCCCATGGTTCAAATGCAGAAATCCCATAAAGGTCAATTTTTCATCACCTTATAAAATGATAATATGAAAAAAGGAAAAATGAAAAAAAACATAAAAATAAAAAACCCACTCTGCTTTGATTATAATCCGTTTTCTGCTTTCTTTCCCCTACATTCAAGTCTCAATTATTCTCAAATATTTAATTTATTTTTGGATTCTTTAAAGAAAGAAAACGAAAAAAAAAATAAAGGAAAGGTGGTTTTTAAAGTTGATGGGAAATGAACAAAAGGATGATGAGACAAAAGAACGTGTTTGGAGCCGAACTATAATTGGAGAATTAACAATCACTAAGGGGAAAAAAAGGAAGAAGAGAAAAAAGTGTTTATTTAAACTACTCGTCTAAAAACGTATACAAATCATTCGAAAAAAGAATAAATTTCTAATTTTATTTTTCCTTTTAAAGAGAAAGAGTTATTGTATATTTCAGCCCTCAAACTATAATCCTTTAGAAGTTTTGGTCTTAAAATTTTTTTTTGACCTTTGTAATCAATAAAAAATTTGCGGTTGGTCATTTTGATCGTTTTATCGGATTCTTAAAAAAAAAATCGAGATTTGTGATTAACGGTCATCTGAAAAAACTTATGAGGGATAATATTGGAATACCACAGGCTCTGTTCTCTATTCTACCAAAATTCTTTTTTCCCAATTTTATGAAATTTTTATTCCTATTTTTGTTGTTCTGTCATTTTAAATGGCTAGTTGATTGATGGTGGTTTTTCCAAATCCCTTTTTTCAATTTCTGGTTTGCTTTTGTTTTCCAGGTTTTATATTTATAGAGCTATTTTTGCTGGTTAGATCTTTCTTCGGCGATTCGAGCAACAATCGAGAATGTCTAATATCCTTCCGTTTCTTGTCTCTGATTTTCTTACCCTATCTTTGGATTTCTTTTTCTTTTTGGGGGAGTGGGAGGGGGTTGCCCAGAAAGTGGATGAGTTTGATTGAAAGTGGAGGTTAGTGTTCCAATGCACAATTCAGATCTTGAAATTTTCTCCTACAGTTTTGCCGAATCAACAAGAAGTTTTTAGATTTGCTTCTTCTCTGTTGTTACCTGCAAGAACTGGATTTCAGTCAAGAGACACATATCTATTTGGGAATTTCAACATGGGGATCAAGATGGTTGGAGAAGATTCAGCTGGTGTTGTAACAACATTCTATGTACATTTTCTCTAGACCCTTCGCTAATATTAGAGTTTCTTTAAGACTTGTTTGTTGGAGTTATCATGTAAAAACACATAACAAAGATGGCTTTTTTATTTTTTGGATTGTTAATTTTCATGAACAATTTTCTAATTGCAGCTCTCATCATAGACTAATGAACATGATGAGATAGACTTTGAATTCTTGGGAAACAGAACAGGGCAACCATACATTCTTCAAACCAATATGTTCATAGGAGGTAAAGGAGACAGAGAACAGAGGGTCTACCTCTACTTTGACCCTACTAAGGATTTCCATATATACTTTATCCTCTGGAATATACTGCACCATCTTAAATTTATCTCTCATTGGGTCACTTCTGTACTTTACTTTTTCATCTTTCACTTTTTGAATAAGTTATAAACTAAGCACAATATATCTACTCAGATCTATCTATTTCCATTATTCAATTTTTTTTTCTTCACTAAAATGTCATTATTTGCAATTTCTATGTGGATGACGTACCCATTAGAGTGTTCAAGAATTGCAAAGATTTGGGAGTGAAATTCCCATTCTATCAGCCCATGAAGATCTACAACAGCCTGTGGAGTGTAGATGGCAGGGCTACAAGGATGGGTTGGAGAAACAGATTGGTCAAAAGCACCATTCAATGCATCCTACACTTCTTTCCACATCGACAACTGTGATGCAAATAATCCGGCAAGGATAAAAACTTGCAACACAATCATACATGAACACAAACAGCTCAAGAATCAGTAAACATGCAATGAAATACAGAAAACCATTCATTTATTGAAAATCATAGAAACTGGGGTTTATCTTCATACATGAAGTTTGTAGGTAGTTAAGAGAAACCAGTAGCCTCTTAACATTTCAAGAAGACATAGATCCTGAAAGATCTTTCTCTTCAAGTTCCTCCCTTTGAGATACTTAGAACAAACCAAATTAAAAACTCAAATTAAAACTCTGACTCGTTCCAACTCTGCCTCACAATGAGAGAAGTGGCAGACATTTATAGGAAACAACATAGAGCGGATGTGAAATCCAGATTCCAAACTAAGATTAACAAGATTACAATCATTATTACAAGATGACAAATAAAAGCATAAAGTAAATAGTACAATGGCCGACAACGCGTGAAGGAATAGTGAAGTGGCCGACAAGATGGGGACAACGCGTGAAGGAACAGTGAAGTGGCTGACAAGGCGGGGCCTATGGCTGTCAAATCAGTCCGTGTCATTGTCTGAGAGTTCATGTGGTAAACGTCCGCCATAACCATTTGAATCATCTGAGCTATCTGGGAGAGAGAATACATAGTTGAGGTGTCTAGAACGATCATATCGGTGAAACTCAGGATGAGAACTCATGACTATGAGTACTTCTGCATAGTAAGGATGATCGGGCCAAGGGATGGAGACTGGAATGGTCATAGGGATGTTCGGATTGTTTTCAGCATATCCATTAAAAAGGGCCATTCTGTGTAATAAATTAAGGCGGATGTCAGGGTGTCTTATTTGAACAAGAGCATTAGCCATATTAAAGGGAAACCAGCCAAGGATTTCTTCAACTGAGAAATGGTAAAGTATGGGTTCACTTCTTTGGACTAAGCTGCAGACTAGTCTATAAAGACGAACACAAACATAATTTCCATAATGGCCAGAGAGGAATCAGAACCATCCAGCAGGATTTTGAAACCAATTTAAGAATTTGAACATGTATAAATCTGCTGGGTGCAAATTATGGACATTGTCACAAGTCCATAGATATGAGTATAATTTCTGCGTATTAAAGCTGAAACATATGGAATGTGATTCTAAGAGATACCAAAAGAAGCACAGAGCGAGCTTTGGAAGTGACCATGGATGGCATTTATGGAAGATGGTGTAATATGGTTGGTTTGGATCACATTCAATTAATTTGAAGACTTTGGGACCATGGTGTTGGAGTAGAAGCTTATGGAATAAGGCGGTATTAAGGTGACTGCGAGTTGGAAGAACAAAATCTAGAATCTGTTCTTGTACTTCAGGGGGAAGGTGTGTGACTGAAAATGGTGCAAGGCAAGGGACTATGTAGGAGGTAGAAGGTTTAGGCTGTGGAGGACGGCTTAAGAAGTTAGCTAAAATGTTATCTTTTCCACGAATGTGAGCTACGGTGAACGAATACTTACTGAACCATTGCTGTCATCTTAAAAGTTGACCATGGGGGACCAATTTCTGTTTAAATTCAAGCATTCTGGGAAAAGAGGCCATGTCTAGTTCAATGTGGAAGGTTCGGTTAATGAGGAAAAACTCGAAATTTTCAATACCTCTTTTGACTGCAAAGATTTCTTTGAATGTGCTGTGGTAGTGTTTTTCGAAGGGTTTGAATTCTCTGCTATGACAACCTCAAACCTGTTTTTTACCTTGAGAGTCCTTTTCAAGGAGGATGGCTCCCCAATAAAGATCAAAGGCATCTGTCTGGAAGATAAGTGTGCCATCGGAGGGAATTTTGAGAGCAAACGGGTTACCGGAAATTCTTTTAAGTTCTTTCACAGCATGAGTGTG
>JAOXNR010000032.1:11848401-11862582 GCA_028571225.1 Parsonsia alboflavescens | reverse complement strand
CACACTCATGCTGTGAAAGAACTTAAAAGAATTTCCGGTAACCCGTTTGCTCTCAAAATTCCCTCCGATGGCACACTCATCCTCTAGACAAATGCCTCTGATCTTTATTAGGGAGCCATCCTCCTTGAAAAGGACTCTCAAGGTTAAAAACAGGTTTGCGGTTATCATAGCGGAGATTTCAAACCTTCCGAAAAACACTACCACAGCACATTCAAAGAAATCTTTGCAGTCAAAAGAGGTATTGAAAATTTCAAGTTTTTCCTCATTAACCGAACCTTCCACATTGAACTAGACATGGCCTATTTTCCCAGAATGATTGAATTTAAACAGAAATTGGTCCCCCATGGTCAACTTTTAAGATGGCAGCAATGGTTCAGTAAGTATTCCTTCACCGTAGCTCACATTCGTGGAAAAGACAACATTTTAGCTGACTTCTTAAGCCGTCCTCCACAGCCTAAACCTTCTACCTCCTACATAATCCCTTGCCTTGCACCATTTTCAGTCACACACCTTCCCCCTGAAGTACAAGAACAGATTCTAGATCTTGTTCTTACTGTTCGCAGTCACCTTAATACCGCCTTATTCCATAAGCTTCTACTCCAACACCATGGTCCCAAAGTCTTCAAATTAATTGAATGTGATCCAAACCAACCATATTACACCATCTTCCATAAATGCCATCCATGGTCACTTCCAAAGCTCGCTCTGTGCTTCTTTTGGTATCTCTTAGAATCACATTCCATATGTTTCAGCTTTAATACGCAGAAATTATACTCATATCTGTGGACTTGTGACAATGCCCATAATTTGCACCCAGCAGATTAATACATGTTCAAATTCTTAAACTGGTTTCAAAATCCTGCTGGATGGTTCCGATTCCTCTCTGGCCATTATGGAAATTATGTTTGTGTTCGTTTTTATAGACTAGTCTGCAGCTTAGTCCAAAGAATTGAACCCAGACTTTACCATTTCTCAGTTGAAGAAATCCTTGGCTGGTTTCCCTTTAATATGGCTAATGCTCTTGTTCAAAGAAGACACCCTGACATCTGCCTTAATTTATTACACAGAATGGCCCTTTTTAATGGATATGCTGAAAACAATCCGGACATCCCTATGACCATTCCAGTCTCCATCCCTTGGCCCGGTCATCATTACTATGTAGAAGTACTCATGGTCATGAGTTCTCATCCTGAGTTTCACCGATATGATCGTTCTGGACACCTCAACTATGTATTCTCTTTCCCAGATAGCTCAGATGATTCAGATGGTTATGGCGAACCTTTACCACGTGAACTCTCAGACATAGACACAGACTGATTTGATAGGCATAGGCCCCACCTTGTCGGCCACTTCACTGTTCCTTCACGCGTTGTCCCCATCTTGTCGGCCATTGTACTATTTACTTTATGCTTTATTTGTCATCTTGTAATAATGATTGTACTCTTGTTAATCTTAGTTTGGAATCCGGATTTCACATCTGCTCTATGTTGTTTCCTATAAATGCCTGCTACTTCTCTCATTGTAAGGCAGAGTTGGAACGAGTCAGAGTCTTAATTTGAGTTTTTAGTTTGGTTTGTTCTAAGTATCTCTAAGGTAGGAACTCGAAGAGAAAGATCTTTCAGGATCTATGTCTTCTTGAAATGTTAAGAGGCTACTGGTTTCTCTTAACTACCTACAAACTTCATGTATGAAGACAAACCCCAGTTTGTATGATTTCAATAAATGAATGGTTTTCTGTATTTCATTGCATGTTTACTGATTCTTGAGCTGTTTGTGTTGTTAATGGTAGTAAGTGGTATCCGGTGGTGGGATCAGAAGGCCTTCCAAGATTTGGATGGGGGTATCAGTACAGAGACTTCAATGGGTACAAAAGAAATTGATAGTCAATCGTGATGTTTCAATAATATCCCTCATCAGTTGGTTAGATGACTGCTCACAAATTTCTTTTATTTTTTTTAAGAATCTGATCAATAGGATCAAAATGATCAATCGTAAATTGTTTAGGGATGATAAAGATAAAAAAAAACTTTAAAGACCAAAACTTTCAAAGGATTATAGTTTGAGGACTGAAATATACAATAACTTTAAAAGAAAAAGAATAGAAGTGAGAAAAAGGGATCAAAAAGGGTTTTAAATCCATATTGAACTAAAAATCCTTTTTTGTTTTCTACATAAAGGAAAAAACCTTTAAGTAAACTTGGTATGTTTATGGATTACATATTATAAAGAGATTATATTATTGTTGAAAAGGATAGGATATGTCTTAACGAAAACCAAAGAATTTAGGTAAAGAGAATAGAATTAATATTTCTTTTAAAGAAAAATAAAAAACTCCATAATAAATAGGTGTAAGCTGCCACTACTTTCCATATTTCCCCAAGGGAAAAGAATATATTTGCATATATTTCATCACCAATGGAAGCTTTGTATACAGATCCTTGAATGATCAAATTATCATCAAAATCATCTGTTGCCTCTTTCAGTGCCTCAATTCCAAAAACCCTGTACTTGTCCAAGTACTCAGAAACATCAGCCAGCAAACTCACCGGAGCATCCTTCATCAATGACCTATCTCCCTTATCATAGTACTGCTGTTTCTCAACATCCTTCCAAGTCTTTTATCCTTTTCTTAGGCTTATTTCGTCAATGAATCCATAACCCAGTTACAAGAATCTGTAACAAGCCCCAAATTCCTAGCCCAATTCCCAATCCTATGACTGTCCCTTTACTGTCATCTCCACTCGGGTTTTGGCTCGTAGCTTGAGGAGGAGGAGGAGGAGGAGGTGCAGCAGGAGGAACAATAGGCTAGGAAAGCTGGGGAAGCCGTGTTACTGGCACGAAAATCGTGTCGGAAGCCCTCGGATTATTGCCATTAACATCAATTATAGACTCTACCGCGGTGTTGAATCTGGAGGCAACGCTACTCAAGTTATCAGAAGGTTGAAAAACGTAGCTAATTAGATACCTAACTCCGTTCTGCAACTCCGTTTGATCTGGGCATTTGCAGAATACGGGGAACTTTGCCAAAGTACCAATATCAATGTTGGTTGGGATCAGAGTCGGATTCACAACTTCGGCCGATTGATAAGTTGTGAGGTTTTGGAGATAAAAATTAGAAACTTTCCAGAAGGAATCACCGAGCTTGAAGGTATAGTTTATGCTGGCATAAGAGATGCTACCGAAACTGCTGTTGATGAAGTTGCAAGAACAATCGATGGGAACAAAAACTGGTTGATCTGGGAGGAGGGTTGTGTTTTCCATAGAGATACTGCTGGGATTCGCAATCGTGGGTCGGCTCATGGAGAAGAGGTCTCCTATGGAGGCCAAATCAAGATAATCTGGAGAGCGGGCTCTGTACAGAAGGTAGGTTCGGCATGCATATGTGGTCTGGTTAGCTGTGCATTTGTATCCATCTATGGATGGCTGAGCTTGGGAAGTGTTCAAATTCTGAGACAAGATGAAGAACAAGGGAAGAAGGAAAGGGTTGTAATTGAATTTCATTTTGATCTTCTCAAAATGGTTGTCAGCCATGGCCAATTCTTGAAGGTAAGAGCTTTTATATGCAATGGCAATGGCAAGATTCCAGGGTGCCAGTCAAGATGCTCAATTGGAGGTCGTTGGCAAGAAAACTGGGATATTTTCTTTCTTTAATGCATGGTCCCACCTTCAGGAATTTCTTGCTCAAAACCTCGTCTCTTATATCTCCGTGTGCTGCAGGTCAAATGATCAAATTCAATTAGGCATTTTTTCCCTTTGTACACTCACTTGATCACTATTAGATCATTATTTATAAATTATCTGTAATTATTTTTTTATAATATCCTTTCAAAATATTTGTTTTTGAACATTTATCCAAGAGGAATAATATAAAAAAAAATTTAATGCATGCCTTGACTTCTTCTTCTGCCAACCTCAGCAAGTCTGGCCCTGGGTAGCAAAGGCCAAGTGGCTTTTTAGCTTTACACAGGAAAAAAGTTCATCAATTTGGAAAATTGAAAAGTAGTTCACATGTGGAAAACTCCTATCAGACCTTGCAGAGCAAAGTTTGGTTCAATCTTCAAATAATTCGATCACACATCCTTGAATGTTACCATGTATAATAAAATTAGATTTATTTTACTTCCTCCATCCCAATTTATAAATCACCGCAGTAATTTTATCAAAATTAAGATTTTTTTTCTTAAAATGTCCTTATTTATAATTCTAATTAAATTAACAAAAAGAGAAAGAGAGACATAGTAATACGATAAGAAATCAGTAAAATACCTAATAAACTAATAATAATAATTTATAATTAGTGACATTCAAAATAAATTAAAATGACTTATAAATCGGGTAGTAATACTTTCTCTAATTCACATTATCTGACCCGTTATTCTCAAATATTACGTTAATTGATGGTAAATTGCTTGAGAGTAAAAGATCATAACACGATGGAGGTAAGTGGAAAATTGATTGGTCCAAATATTTGAAAAGGTAGCATTTGAGAGAAAAATTCTTAATTTATCATCCCCATTCTTAAGATCACTCCAGCTTAGTGGTGTCGCAATGAGCAGCAGTCTCTGGCAAAGACTAGATGAGTTCAAAGTCTTCCATTCTTATCCAATACTATATATAAATATATATATATATATATATATATATATTTATATATTAAGATGAATGATAGTGTGTGCTTGATCGTGCACACTACTGAATGCAATAGTTAGTCAACTAACGATAAACTAAACCCTAAGAGGATAAACTAAATTTTATAATAAACTAAATCCTAAAAGGATAAAACTAAACCCTAAAAGGATAAACTAAACCCTAAATGTACTTGATTAAATTTAATAAATTGTTAAAAAAAAAATTATTAAATTTGATCATTAATTGACTAATTATTACATTTTTTAATATGCACGACCAAGAACATACTAAATTTCTATATCTATATTAAATAACACCAGCCCACTAAAGTCTTGAGGGGCATTGACTTGGTTCACTTTCCAATGGCATAAAAGGACAAGAAAGTTTTCGACACTAAGACCAAACCAATCAGCTTCTTGCAGAGTGCAATCAATAATTTGAAGTCTGAACTCAAAACAATGTTTTCTCCAAAAGTAATGTTTCCCATCTTATAGTGCCTTTCTGATTTTATTATTTTTGCCTTTCTGATTTGGATACTTTTGGATATAAGATAAATATACTCCTTCCAACAATTCAAAATTAAATGTATAATTTTGAAGTTGTTTGAATAAATTTTACATTTCTTAATTAATTAATTGAATTTTTATTTTAAAAAAATGATGTTGCAATGTTTCAATTAATTAAGTTAAAATTTTTTTCTTAATATGCGAGCAAGTTCCAAAATGCATCATTCAATTCCAGATGAAAAGAGTATTTCTTTCGATTTTTTAGAAATCCCACAAATTTTCAAAAGCTTTAACCCCACTAGAAATTCTGCAAATACTGGAAGATTTGTTTTCATCTAGAAATTCTGGGGACATATATCAGCAAGAACTTACATATATATTGTGATATGCACAAAAGGAAGCAAATAGGAAGCAGTGTTTTGATCTCTGAGATTCTGATTCTGTAGAGGTCTTCTTCCCATCAAAGTTAACAGATATTTTAGCTAGTTTATGCAACTTTGAGGAGCATTTGGTAGTATTTTCTTGCAAAATTCCTGTAATATAAGAACTGATGTGAAAAAATATATCACAAAATAGAAGGATAGTGAAGTAGAATTTAGAAATTAACATGTCAATTTAATTTTACCATGGCTTCATGTTGGTTTCAGTTCTCATGCTTCTTGTCCATTTTTCTTTCTATCTCTTCATTATGTCATCTTGTTTCACAGTAAAATCCCAAAGATCTCCATATTTTTCATTGAAATCCCATATGTCCATGGTGTTGTAATCAGATATTAACTTGTCTCTAGCTCCTCTTTCCATGTTGTAAATTTGAGGTTCAAAGTTGTGGGCTTCACTTGGTTTATCCATCTCAATTATGCAGAATACTACGGTAAACACAGCAGCTCCTATGTACAAGTACTCTCCCTGCAGGTCAAGGATGAGAAGGAGCATTTGCAGTTCATTTTTGGTTGGAAACATAGCTATTTCTTTCTAGAATTCTTCACAATGAAGGTTCAGTGTTTCATCTTGTTTAGGGAAAATTTGGGATACAATACCGGAACATTGAAATACATCCCGGCACAAATTGCTGGAAGGAAGAGCCAAGATATAAGACCTGGTCCAAAACACGAATGAGATCAAAGATAAATCTTATAAAACAAAAGGCATATGCTCTGAAAAAGGGGCTGTTCATAAGTATTTGTTACCCTGGAATCCTGTAGGGGGTCCTATGGCTGCATAATCTTCGGCAATTGAGCCCCAAAATGTTCCTGGAATGCAGAAATTGAATTCAAAATTATATAACAAAAAAACTGTTATGTTTCAATCAGTAAAGCAATGCTTCTCATCAACCTTATGAAATTCCAACTCAGATCACTTAATATCCAACTATCGGGATAGGTTCATCTCTTTTTACACCAGATAACAACAAATCTTGCTCACTAAAACCTCAGAACTTTCCTCTGATATCCTGAAAATAGTTTCATTTGTTCAAGAAAATAGCTGAAAATACAACTTGATCAAGACCATAACAGTTTTAAGAGAGACAATTAAAGTTTTTTCACAAAATCTATAGCAAGAGTAATTTTACCACAATGAAATTAACCTGAACAGTAGATAATTTCAGAAGTATTAGGAAAATGAATGTTATTTTATTTTTAGAAATGCATATGAAGCACCATTCAACCAAGCCAATACTTACAGGTACCTTAACATGAAGGTGCATAGCTACAAATACAGAAATAACTTTTAGCGCATTTGGATCTTTTAGATACTTATCACAGTAATCCACCCTAGTTCTCTAGGAAATAGCCACTCATGGAGCAGTTCTTATTATTCCTCCTATGCCAAAAGGATTTGATTTTACTCGTGAAAAATGTACTTTGAGACCACATTTCAGACACCAATGGGAAACCATTCCCAGAAAAACTGATACAAAAGCCCAATCAATACCTTTTTTCTCATCACTTTCATAGTATGTGTGATGTCCATCATAATATCCATACACAAAGTCTTCCTGCAACCATAGAGTTAAGTAAATCAACTGAATCTTTATCAGAACCCTTAACAAAAGCCAATAAGAGTAAATTTGAGGAAAAACCTACTTCATCAACGCTATTTGTTCTCCAGCGATCTACAGGGTCTTCATTAAGGTCAGGCTCTATCTCAGACAAACCAGCTGCGTACAACCTTGTTGAGCTAATTCTGCAATGTCCTGGACTATTTCTTACAGAAACCAAATCTGGGCTGCTCTGCAATGAGGTTCTGAACTTAGTTTGACACTGTTCTGATTGGAAAGGCAGAATCTTTGGGACCGAATTTGTAGAGAGTACAGAGAGTATCATTGAGCCCACCATTTTTTTTTCTGTTAATTCTGTTAATGGTTTGCCGATTGGGTTATTTTTTGAAGTTTTCTTGAAGATAAAAAACTTGTGAAGGTCCCTTTTCAGAGTACTACATGCATCAAATCTTGAACACTGATTACAACTGAATTTGTACAAGTCAAGAATGGTAATTTGGATTGATATTTATTTTTCAATAGAGTTTGGAGAAGAGTATGCATCTTATCCACACATTTGGGTTGGCAAAAGGGAATTTGCCATGGCCCATTTCATATGGCCATAAATAAGGAGCCAAAATTGGATTGTTTACCTTACATTTCCTTTTTGCAAAAAATTTCTATTGCAAAGACTATCTAGATGGCTTAGGCCTTTTTAGTTCTTACAATTACTTAAAGAAAAGAAACTTCAATTTTTAATCAAAATATGTTTTCTTTTGAATTGTTATTGTAAAGAGAAAGAGGAATGCTTACTTCAAAAAAAAAAAAAAGATAAATGAAAACTTTAAATATTGATATTGTAAAACAATCAATTTAGAAGTAACGAAAATGGGACAAAAATTTCTTTTTAAAACATTTTTTCGGGCAATTGTTCAATTGGACCAGTTGGTATTTGTATCTTTCCATTAACCCCTCAACCCAAAAAAAAAAAAAAAGGAAGAAAAAAAAAAGATCGTGAAAAGCTAGGAATGTCGAATCCTTTACACCAAGCCACAGCCATTATCTCAACTGCTGCCCTTAGGCATTTGCAGTGGCACACTCCCTTCAACTCTCTGCTTTTCTTCTCCCTCCATAGCCCCTTTTCATTTCCTACTGTGTCTTTCTCCTCTCGCCTCTGTAAACCCTTCTCTGCTAGACACTTTTCTCACCCAAAGTAAGCATATTTTTTTAGTTTAAAAGAATGTATCTCATTATGCATATGTTTTTCTTGTCAAGTTTCAGCTTTTCCTATATATAGCTTGTGTTTTTACTGATGCCACCGTAGTTTTTGGTGATTTCTATTGCTATCTTCAAACATCTCCTGTGCAATGCATTTGGGTTAACATGAATTTTGTTATAATATCTCTTCTCTTGATAATTGAAGCCACTTTCTTGTTTTATTACTCCATATGTATTTATACTGATCGGTTGGAGAAGAAAGTCAAGATTCTTTGAATTTTGAAGTTTCTGAAGGGAAGATCGTGCTGTGTGCAATTAATTACAGTACCTATCTACTGCATCAATGATCAAACTTCAAGAATTGTGTGTAATGAGGAAGAGCAATACTTTATCCCAGATCAAAGTTATGTAAATTATATGTAGACTTGTGCTATGATAAATTCTCCCTCTGTCATGAAAATAGGTTAGATGGATCATATATAGAATCTAACCAGATTAATAAATTGGAATATGGAACATGTAACTTGACCATTGTTAGATTCTCTAGAAGGAAACACCAGGGAAAACATCAGATGATCTTTATGTTTTCGATCATATTGTTTCTGGAGCTATTTCTTTGCTTTTGTCCCTTTCATCGGAACATCTTGCTTTCCAGTTCTATCTCCATATGTTGTTTCATATGAGTCTGAAATCTTTGTAGGAAGCCAATTTTTTCAGTTGTTTGCAAATCCTCTCTCTGATAGGATAGGACTTGCAAAATTATTTGGAAGAAGTGTTCTTGCTTGCTAGTCATTTTGTTCTAACAATTAAACTCATATTCCGTGACTTTTTTAAAGTCATATTCAGACAGAATGGATAATTTAAATTTTGTAATACTGGTAAATGATGGCAAGGAAGATTCATGTGTAAACAAATTGGTAACAGCAGCACAGTACTCCCATGATATGGTAATTTCTGTATATATTATCAAGTTTTATATGAATGTTTATGTAGTTGTCCATCATATTAATGAACCTGTCCTAGCATTCCTTCGTCACATGATAATATACTGGTTCCTGCAGTGTTGAATGATGCATTTTGTAATGTCAAGTGGTACATGCAGAAAAATGAGCTCTGATGGAGTAAATTGTTCCTTGGTTGTAGTCTGACTTCTATTCTATTTTATAGAAGCTTCTCAAGGTGCTTGGCTATGGATGGTTCTGGAGGCAATTCCATTTCAAAGATCCCAATTGGTTTAGACACTGCTTTTGAAGAAGAATATGCTTCTCAGTCAAAACTGCTTCAAGAATTCATAGAAATTGAAACAATTGACAAGGCATGGACTTTTAGGTCTCCTAGTGGTATGCAATGAACTTGGAAATTGAAGAAACAGTTAACGTTTTTTTCATTTTGACCGCGTTGTCTTCCATTCTTTCTGCGAACTGAGAACTGACAATGTCTTGACTAATGAGCATTTTGTAACGCTGCTGCAGGAAAAGGTTCCCAAGGGATGTTTGCAATTAGCCAACCTAATCTCATGGCTAATGCAAGGAGAAGATATATGTTATCCAGTCATATTTCTAAACAGAGTAGTGATTCAGTTAGCTTTGACTGGGCCCCTTTCCCTGTTGAGATGACTGGTGTCTCTGTGATGGTCCCATCTCCATCAGGTTCAAAGCTTCTGGTTATCCGAAATTCTGAAAATGATTCTCCTACTCGCTTTGAAATATGGGATCAGGCAAGAGTAGAGAAGGAATTTCATATTCCCCGTTCTATCCACGGCCCAGTCTATGCAGATGGATGGTAACTTATTTGATCATTCCTTGGTTGAACTTTCCTCATTTTGCCTTGATGGCTGATAATTGTCAGAGATATTTGTATTCAGTTAGCACTGCTGTGCATTCCTGACCAACTATAAATTCTTAACTCTGCCAACGACAGGTTTGAAGGAATCTCTTGGAATTCTGATGAAACTCTTATTGCTTATGTTGCTGAGGAACCTGTTCCACTCAAACCTACATTTACTGCTTTTGGTTACAAAACGGGGGATGCTGCAGATAAGGATTTTGGTAGCTGGAAAGGACAAGGAGACTGGGACGATGACTGGGGAGAGACCTATGCTGGAAAGAGGCAACCTGCACTTTTCGTCATTGATATAAAAAGGTTTCTTTTAGTTTTATCTCCTTTCATTTTTGTTATGGGAATAGGCATATAATTGAAATGATCAATTTGAACCATAACCTTGTTGCAGTGGAGAGGTATGTCCTGTTGAGGGAATAGGGAAGTCTATTAGTGTTGGACAAGTGGTATGGGCTCCGTCATCTGAGCATTCATGTCAATATCTGGTTTTTGTGGGATGGAAATCAGAGACTAGAAAGTTGGGTATCAAATACTGCTATAATAGGCCTTGTGCCATTTATGCAGTTAAAGCACCATCCTCTAAATCAGAACCCAGTCCTTCCGGGTATGTTCCTTGATATGAATGAAACTCGTGGGATCATTAAAAAATGGACCTTTCTGATCATCTTGATGAAGAGTAAAATTATTAATTTTCTTTCTGCTTGATTTCTTTAGTTTTGTCTTCCTTAAGAAATGTTGGTTTTCTTCAGATGTAATGCAACTGAAGATGCATCCATGGTTATTTTGACACAAGGCATTTCCAGTGCCTTTTTTCCAAAATTCAGGTAATTTCAATTTAAATTGGTCAGTGGTCACTCTTTCTTAGTAACTGTGGGCAATATCTTACACACTCTCTGCCCTGCCCTGAATTCCCTCTCAAAGATTACTACAAAAGACATATTTGAATAACAAAGAAAGACTCTAAACAAAAGAAGGAAAACAAAAAAGGAAAAACTTGTCTGAATTTCTTTCAAGACATCTCTTCACTGTTACCCTCATTAATTCTGCTTGTAAACTGATTGGCAGTTCTCAGTGGTCTTTTCTAGGGTTAGCAGGTTGGACAACAATATGTAATTCATAGAGCTTGTCATAAACTTTGTAAGATAACATTAGTATTCCTAGGTTAAGTTGGTGGAATTATTATATGAAACAAAGAACTTATGAGCTAATTCTTATTTCTAATTGCTCTGGACTCTGAATGATTTTACCTCGGATTAGCAAGTCAGTGGCATGTAATTCATGGAGTTTGTCATAAGACTTTGTGAGCCACAAGGGTACGTCTGTGGATAAGTTGTTGGAATTATTGAAACAAGAATGTAGAATTAATTCTTACCTGTAACTGCATTGTCAGCCCGAATGGAAAGTTTCTTGTCTTTTTATCTGCAAAGGCTGCTGTTGATTCAGGGGCACACTCAGCAACAAATTCTCTTCATAGACTTGAATGGCCTGCCGATGGGAAGCCATCCCCATCTGCCAAAATTGTTGATGTGGTATGGTTCACTTTGTTATCTTGAGAATTCTTGTGCAAAACTATGGGAAGTAGTGACAAATGTTTTTGTTAGTGTTTTTTTCTTTTTTTTTGGGGGCATATCAAATTCTATTCTCTTTCCTGTAAACAGTTTTTACATACATATGGATGAGCACACACACGTGCATGTCTGTGTATAATAGAATATGTTTTATCTGTTTATATGTATGCATAGTTTTTGGTTTTGTTTCCACACATTTTAAGAGAAATGACTATAATATGAAACCAATCATGCGTGACATTTATAGGTTCCTGTTGTTATGTGCCCGGATGAAGGATGCTTCCCAGGGATATACTGTATGAAGATTCTTAGCGAGCCATGGCTCTCTGATGGATCTACAATGATTTTGGCTTCTTACTGGGGTAGCACAGAGGCAATAATTTTGGTCAATGTGTTGAGGTTACTAAATAAATTTGTCTAATCTCCATGAGTTTCTACTTTATCCACTCTCTTTTATAGTTAATCACATTCTTATCCATTTCAGTGGAGATGTATCCCGAATCAGCCCTACTGACTCAACTTCTTCTTGGAATGTACTTGCGGTTGATGATGACAATATCCTTGCTGGTATGAAAATCTTTGTTTCATGAACCCATTTAAGGTAGTTAGATATTTCAAAATTTCTTAATATAGACCTAATAAGTAATTTTACTTCAATTCCTTTTGAAGTATATAGTAGTCCTGTTGATGTTCCTCAAATAAAGTATGGTTCTCTAAAGGCATCCGCTTGGAATTGGTTGGATGTTGCAAGTCCAATTTCAAGATGTTCAGATAAGGTTATTCTTTTACTTGGAAAGTTCACTTCATTTGCTCATCATCTTACTTTTTTTTGTCCCTGCCTAATTTTCCGGTAAAGTAATCTTTCCATTATTTTCACAGGTCAACTCTTTGCTGTCATCTCAACATTGTAGTATACTTAAGATTCCTGCTAGTGGACTCTCTGAGAATCTTACCAAAGGTACAAGAATCAGATTTTCTCCAGTTATGATTGTATTTCGATGAATGCTTTCTTTCAAGCTATGTACTGAAGTTACCATCAGACTAAGATGTCCTTGTATTATATAAAAAATTGTTTTTCCTTTGTTTTTGGGATACATATTTGGTTATCTCCCTGAAGTCTTTGATTTACTAGTATTTTCTGATTATGTGTACACATGGACTTATAAAACATTATTTCTTTGTTTTGCCTTGTAAATTTTTGATACAGGATACTTCCTGATCAAATCAGCTCCAAATGGATGCTGCAACACTATATCCTGTTTTTATTTTGAGAGTGGGAAGGGGGTTGGAGGGAGGGCAAGGATTACCATACTCGAAATTGAGGTAGGGATCATGTCAGACCACTAACAAGACTTGAAATTGAGGTCGGATCAGAGAAAGAGATGAAGTGAAACATATAGAAGTTGTTAATTGGGACTAATGTATGGTTCTTGCTGATTAATGAATACAAATCAGCAGAAGACTATAACTGAAATTTTGTCATGAAAGTTGCATCAGTCAAGGTAGGTCTGAGTAACCATCTAATACCTAATGGAAATCCTGTATGGGCTAGCATAAGGATATGTCTATCAGTGGAGGCTTAAGTTGTTAGAGGTCCTCTGCTAGTATTAAAAGGCTTGTGTCTCTTCCTGTTTTTCTCTAAGAAACATATGCGTGGATCTTTTGCCCTTGTTAATTTTCTTTCAAGTTGATCATCTCAGGTGCCAGCAAACCATATGAAGCCATATTTGTTTCCTCAAAGTCTAAGAGGGACCAGTGTGATCCACTAATTGTAGTCCTTCATGGTGGTCCACATTCTGTCTGGCCATCAAGCTTTTCCAAGTCCTCAGCTTTCCTCTCCTCACTTGGTTACAGTTTGCTTATTGTTAATTATAGGTATTCTGAACTTTCTGCTATAGTGTTTTCTTTCTTATCAATATCATCGTTTTATGTAAATTTAGAGAGCTTGGAAAAGTAATGGTTTCTGTAAATGTTAAACTATTAACTTTTACTACTTCCGTTTCATAATGTAGTTCATTTAAGGTTGTTCCACATGGATAAGGATTCAAAAAACAATGCATTTATTTTAGTCAAAGTAACAAAAAGGTCCTTGGTCAAATCGCTTTGGAAACTGGAATAAGAAAGTTTATTTAGGCAATAGTGTTAAAAAGCAATAAATACTTTTCAATTTCATTAAAAAGACATTTTGATTCTTTGAAACAACTTTTTAACTCGATATTGTAAAACACAGGCTGTAGAATTTTGTGAGTAAGAGTTAAACTGGTTCATTGACTTTCATTTTCCATTTTGAATAACTTCTTTTATCTGTTATGATAATATCTCAGAGGTTCTCTGGGGTTTGGGGAAGAAGCTTTGCAATCTCTTCTGGGCAAAGTTGGATCTCAGGTGTGCATTGCTTGGTCCAATGAACTTTTCTTGGATAAGTTTTCTGGTCATGAGGTAT
>JAOXNR010000032.1:11777619-11788601 GCA_028571225.1 Parsonsia alboflavescens | reverse complement strand
TCTGCCATGATTGTGAACCATTACAAGCTTAGAGGCAACATTTCGAGCTATAATCTTGGTGGTATGGGCTGCAGTGCTGGACTTATCTCGATAGATCTTGCCAAGCAACTTTTACAGGTAATTTACAAATCCCACTTTTGCAAATTTAGTTTACTTTCGAGAACTATTAAATGTTTCTGTCTGGCACAATTTGTGGTCTTTCGGTCATTCTGCTAAATCATAAATGTTCCATTTCTTGTCCGTTTCGAGTAGACATTAAAAGATACCTTATGTATAAAAATGTCAATAAAAATTTTCAGTGCCCTAACAGATTTAGTCCCATTTATAACTCGTAGTCAAGAAGATCTCTATAAGTATCTAGAAATTACTACTAAAGGTTCGAAGGACATCAATTATCATTAAAGCAAATGATCATTAAAGAATTTCCAGCTGATCACCGATCAATCAATTTTCCCATGTTACAGGTTCATCCAAACTCCTATGCATTGGTGGTGAGCATGGAGAACATAACTCTGAACTGGTACTTTGGGAACAACAGGTCAATGTTAGTTTCCAATTGCATTTTCAGAATGGGAGGAGCTGCAATTCTGCTATCAAATAAATCGTCTGACCGACATCGATCAAAGTATCAGCTCATTCACACTGTGAGAACCCACAAGGGTGCTGATGACAGAAGTTATGGCTGTGTATTCCAAGAAGAGGACGAAAACAAGAAAATAGGAGTGGCCTTATCGAAAGATCTCATGGCTGTTGCAGGGGAGGCCTTGAAAACGAACATAACCACACTTGGGCCATTAGTCCTCCCAATGTCTGAGCAGCTCCTATTCTTCGTCACATTAGTAGCCAGAAAGGTTTTCAACATGAAAATCAAACCGTATATTCCGGATTTCAAGCTTGCATTCGAGCATTTCTGCATACATGCAGGAGGTAGAGCAGTTCTTGATGTGCTAGAAGAGAATCTTGATCTTAGTGAATGGCATATGGAGCCATCAAGAATGACACTTTACAGATTTGGGAACACTTCCAGCAGTTCATTGTGGTATGAATTGGCTTATTCTGAGGCCAAGGGAAGAATCAGGAAGGGTGACAGAACATGGCAGATTGCATTTGGTTCTGGATTCAAATGCAACAGTGCTGTGTGGCGTGCGTTGAGAACCATTAATCCAGCCAAAGAAAAGAATCCCTGGATGGATGAAATCCAGGATTTCCCTGTAAAGGTCCCTAGAATTGAAACCATAGCTTCCTAAATTAATACTACTTTTCATTCATCTCTCAAAAGAAATTGATCATACAGCCCTTTTTTTCCCATTGTATCATCAAATTTGACTATTGTTGTATTGATTCTTGATGATTTAGAAGTCATGTGCAGATGGGAATTAAGCCCTTCATAATACTTCTACGAGATTTCTTTTATAATTTTTGTGATAAGGTTGAGAATCCCAGCTCTTGTTAGTCTAATCCCTTTTATTTTTTTTTATTTTAACACTCATCTCTCCCTATACCCCTTATCTCAAGATCGCATTCCATCTATCCTTGTCGTACCTCAAATTCGAGACCTTTCGATTTCGATTCAAGTGATGAGACTTAACTTATTAGTCTAATCTTGAATGGCTTGAAATATTAATGAAGTATATATCCAACTGCCTCATAAATGATCCTACCAAGTGAGGTCATGCACGTCCAGACGTTTAAGTCTAGCTCAAGGTCATGTGATCCATGGGTTAATTGGGTGTGTACTCAGCAATGGAGATAAGCCGTCGCTACATTTTTTGGATTCCTAGCTTCTTCGAAATTGAATATCATGTTTTTATTTGGAAAATTTTATGAAAAAGAATAGGATTTCTGACAAAAAATGACAAATTTTTTTTTTTAATGAAAGTTTGGACAGTTTAATAAATAGGACATTTAATTTGATTAACTTCTAATGGAAATAGAAATAGTCAATTTCTGAACAAACAGAGTATTTTCTAAAGTGTACTGAGCAGTTAGCTACCATTTAATGCAGATTAAGAATACTTAGATTTAATGATATTATATATCTAAAATACTCTTATAACCCAATTATCTCTCATTTATAAAGCATAATTCTCTTTCTTTTTTATCACTTCTTTGAATTGTAAGATAGAAAAAAAAATTAAAATGTAACTCCCTCCATCACATTTTTGAGTTGTATTATAAGTCACTAATCATATTTTTTTCCCCTCATAATATATGTGATTTTACAATTAACAATGAATATTTATTACTCTTCCATCACTATTGATAACATTGACCGATCTAGAGAAAATTTAATATGGGGTAATTAAATTTTAAGGTGTTTTATGTAATTTTTGTGGGGTCTATGTTTTAAAATATTTATAGCATATACTAAATTTAGAAAAATTTATGGGGGCAATTGCCTCCACAACCTTACATGTACATCCGTAACTGATTTATAAGTTATTTGGACTAATATTTCCTGTCACTAAATATAAATCGTTATTTTTAGTTTATTAAGTATTTTTATGATTCTTTACCATATTACATTTCTCTTCCTTTTCCTTGGTCATTGTGATTAATTAAATTGATTAGAATTATAAACAGAGGTATTTTAGAGGAGGAAAATATTACCTTAATTTTGCAAAAAAATGAAGACCGGTGACTTATAAATAATGACAGAGGAGCATTATCTATTGATTCAACCAACAAACAACAATATTGCATCAATTTCTACAGTTTAATGTAGCCTGCAAAATTGGTAAATTGATTGTCTTACTGATGGAGCTCGGAAATGATCTCCAAGTCACCCCAAGTCATTATGGCGCCTCTAATCACAACCAGAAGGGAAATTAGATCATCAGAGTAGGCTGCCGCTCTGAGGATAATTCTGATGTCTAAGTCAGTATTCGATCAATTGAAAGAGATCAACCTCTCTAAAACTGTGTGTGATTCAATAATGCATATCGAATAATAAGTTACCTTGTTGGAGTGAATCTCAATTACATGAAAGTAGGCATTTATGATAATTGTAAGATCATATCGCCCCAATTGCTCCTAATTAATTAACCTTACCATTAACCTCTCTGGTGTAATAGTTATGAGCTAGTTAATGACCTATGAATCAATTTCGTGACTTTCTAGTGAGCCTCAAAGGTCTTGAAGAACTTCTTCAAAAGGTTGGGATGAGTGATTTTAAGGCTGATAGCATGTGTAAAGAGTCATAGATATTCAATCGTGGCATGGAAGGTGCATGAGATGGATCAGAGCTCATTAGGTCGAAGATCGTGATTCGGTGAAACCTTTCCTAAACTCATTGAAGGTCGATAACCTAGGAGGTTTGTGGGAAGGAGGTCGTTGCCGACTATCTCCCTTAGTAGTAATTGGCATCTTAGGTATTTGGATCGGTCCTTGAGTTTATTTGGATTGGATTATTTAGGACGTTCCCATTTTACCCATCATCTATAATAATATGCTTATAGAAAATAAATTCATTTCATTACAATATGAGATTTACCCAAGAAAATGTTGGAGGGATTCTATGCCATAGTTTATGTATGATTTTGTTGACTCATTTTTATTTCATTTTTGTTTGATTTTGTAGACTCATTTTGATTTGTGTACAATTTCACTTTCAATTAATGACATTGTTCACTTGTAAGTCACCAAACTTGCATCACTTGGACCACATCAAATAAAGATTATATATGCACCAAAGCAGATATAAAGTAGTATGCACACATCCAAAAAATCATAAACTCAATTTGTTATGTATTCTAAAGTTGCAACTATTATTAGGGGTGAGTTTAGGTCGGTTTCGGTTATTAAAGTCGGTTATTTTCATTTTTTTTTTTTCGGAGGAGAAAATCCAAAACCAAACCTATCTATATTTGGTTCAGTTTCGGTTTTTATTCGGTTATCCAATGAGTAACCAAAATTACACAACTTCTAAATGGACTCCAATCCAAATGGCGCAAACTTCAAACTATAACAAAAACTTGCAATAATTACACAAAAAATAACTTTGAATGGTTCAATCTCCAAATAGTTTACAAAAAAAAAAACTTTGGGGAATTTCAATGCCTTGGTATTCTTTAAACAAGTCATAAATAGCATCATTTATCAAGGTAAAAAAAAGGATAATTTTAGAGGAAAAATAAAAATCGTAAAAAGTTTCGAGAAAAAAAGGTTAATTTCATAATCTATCAAATAAAAATGGAAAAAATTAAGATAAAATATTAAAAGTTAGAAGAAAAATTAAAATTAAAAGAATTAAAAAACATTTATTATCTCATAAAATGCAAATAAAAATTACAAATAATGGGAAAAAATGTTTTAGTGTCGAGAAAAAAAAGTAGTTGAAAGAAAAGAATAATTTCAGAGGAAAAATAAAAATGGAAAAAAATTCAATGGGTAACCGAAATTACCCAATTTCTAAATAGACTCCAATCCAAATGGTGCAAACTTCAAACTATAACAAAAACTTGCAATAATTACATAAAAAATAACTTTGAATGGTCTAATCTTCAAATAGTTTACAAAAAATAACGTTGGAGAATTGCAATGCCTTGGTACTCTTTAAACAAGCCATAAATAGCATCATTTATCAAGATAAAAAATAGGGGGGGATAATTCCAGAGGAAAAATAAAAATTATAAAAAATTCAGAGAAAAAAAGGTTAATTTCATAATCCATCAAATAAAAATGGAAAAAATTAAGATATTAAAAGTTAGAAGAAAAATTAAAATTAGAAGAATTAAAAAAACATTTATTATCTCATAAAATGCAAATAAAAATTACAAAAAATGGAAAAAAAGTGTATTAGTGCTGAGGAATAAAAGTAGTTGAAAGAAAAGAATAATTCAATGGGTAGCTATCTGTGGGAATCAAACCCACGCCCAACTGATTAAAAGTCATATGCTTTGCCACTAAGCTGAAAATGACAGATGTTAATTATCTTATATCTAAATGTATTAATAGGAAACAAATCGTCGGTTGGATCAATTTGAAACCTAACCCAACTTATAGTTGGATTCGGTTCGCTTGGTTTATGTGACCGACAGTCTTTTTGCAATCACATAAACCAATCGATCTGAACACGACTACAAGTCGGGTTCTATTCCAAATTGACCCATTAACTAAAAAAATCCAACCCATCTAAATCCATTTCAAGTTGGGTCGGATCGGGTTGTGCAGTTAACCGATCTGATGCTCACTCCTAACTACTACTTATATATCTTTATCTTTAGGCTCTAGATCTCATATTATACATTTGTATCATTCTTTGTTACACCAATAAAAAATTAAGTAGCCCTTGAATTTAATATATAAAATATATTAAAAGATAATAATTAAAGTTTAGGTGTAAAATTTTTATTAATATAATAAGGAGTAACACATAAATGTGTAATAGCATATCCAGAACCTTATCACTATAGCTCACTATATACCTTTTTATTTTATTTTATGTTTTTTTAGCAATATCCGGGTTAGTTTGCACCTTATTTCCTCTATTTCACTAGAAGTTGCAACTCACCGAGAATAGAGTAGGTAGAAAGATCGAGTAAAACTCATGACGTACGTTATACAGACTTCATAATTGAATCATTAAACCACACCATTTGGGTGCTATGCACCTTTTTATTTGAAAGGATCAAATAACAAAAAATGAAAATGCAAATTTTATTTATAAATAGAAGGACAAGAATATCTTTTCAACAATTATTCGAGAAACATGCGAACTGCCAAGTGTAAATGAGAAGCAGCCCCTAGTGGCACAAAAAAAAAAAAAAAAAAAAAATTTTGCCAACGTTGGATAAAAAAGAAAAAGAGTAATTGAATGTTTAATGACCTAACCTTTAGTCAGTTTTACATTTCGTTCCTTAATATAATTTTTAATCATGTTGGTCCTCGAATAAATTATTATTGCACAATTTGATCCTTCAAATCCTTTTTTTTTTAAAAAAACAACCATCCGAAAGTTTAATAAACGACCTCTTGACCAAATTAACAAAGACAAATTCAATACTGCATTATTCAATTTGTCAAAAACGTGCATAAACTAAAATTTTACTAAGCTAAATTCATGTTTCTAGCCCAACTAAATTCATTTCTTACTGAGTTAGAAATCGAAATTTAGCTCAACAGGAATTAGTTAATATCTTTTTGTGACCACTTAAATTTCATTGTACTAAGTTGTCCCTATTAATTTGTTCAGGTGGTTGTTGACTCGACGTTTTCAAAAAATACAATTAGAAAGGTCAAGTTGTCCCATGATGATTTGTTTGAGGATCAATACAGTAAAAAAAATATTAAGGATCAAAGTATAAAACTGATCAAATGGTAGGTCTTAAATGTTCAATTATTAAAAAAAATAAAAAAAAGAGGAATCATCATTTACTGTTATTGCATTACACCAAATCCCGCTATTTTCATGTCTGGCAAATTCAATGCCACAGCAAGCTTAAGATTAAAATTTCGTTAGGGTAGTTGCACTCCCGCCATCCAACCCTAGAACCTCACCCCCGCTTCCCCCATGGGCAGCTCCAACTTCTTTAAATTCCCATATTTCCTCGCCACATTTCAAGTATCATCCCTCGCTAGCTACAATTTTCTAGAAAGATTCAAAATTTTCTGAGAGTTTCTCTTGAAATCTCATTTTTTTTCAAGAACATTGTTTCCGCATTACATCCCTATTGAACAAAAGGTGTGATTTTTTCTTTTTTGGGCTGATTCTCTTTGGTTGAAAATGGGAGATGTGAAGAGGGTTGCATCTGATCAATCTGGAAGAATTTCTGTTGATTCTGGAAGAGGAGAATTAATAATAATCTCCCTAATTTCCTGCTGTCAGTCAGGCTGAAATATGTGAAGCTGGGATACCATTATTTGATTTCGCACACTATGTATTTGATGTTAGTTCCTCTCCTGGGGATTGTTTTTGTTCATCTTTCAACAATTACAGTTGAAGATTTAGTCCTGTTATGGTATCAGCTTAGGTTCAATCTTGTTACAGTGATGCTGTGCTCTACTTTGATGGTTTTCCTGGGGATCCTTTACATTATGACAAGGCCTAGGAAAGTTTATTTAGTGGATTTTGCTTGTTACAAGCCTGCACCTGAGTTTAAGTGTCCTAAAGAACTTTTCATGGAAAGATCAAATCAAGCTGAGATTTTCAGTGATGAGAATTTGGCCTTTCAGAAGAAAATCTTGGAGAGGTCAGGTTTAGGTCAGAAGACATATTTTCCAGGAGCACTCTTGCAGGTGCCAGCGAATCCATGTATGGCTGAAGCCAGGACAGAGGCTGAAATGGTCATGTTTGGTGCCATTGATCAGCTGTTGGAGAAGACTGGTGTTAAGGCAAAGGATATTGGGATTCTTGTGGTGAATTGCAGTTTGTTCTGTCCAACCCCATCTCTTTCTGCCATGATTGTGAACCATTACAAGCTTAGAGGCAACATTTCGAGCTATAATCTTGGTGGTATGGGCTGCAGTGCAGGACTTATCTCGATAGATCTTGCCAAGCTACTTTTACAGGTAATTTACTAATCCGACTTTTGCAAATTTAGTTTACTTTCGAGAACTATTAAATGTTTCTGTCTGGCACAATTTGTGGTCTTTCTGTCATTCTGCTAAATCACAAATGTTCCATTTTTTGTCCGTTTCCAGTAGACATTAAAAGATACCTTATGTATAAAAATGTCAATAAAAAATTCCAATGCCCTGACAGAATTAATCCCATTTATAACTTGTAGCCAAGGAGATCTCTATCTCAAGTATCTATAAATTACTACTAAAAGTTCGAAAGACATCAATTATCATTAGAGCAAATGATCATTAAAGAATTTCCAGCTGATCACCGATCAATCAATTTTCCCATGTTACAGGTTCATCCAAACTCCTATGCATTGGTGGTGAGCACGGAGAACATAACTCTGAACTGGTACTTCGGGAACCCACAAGGGTGCTGATGACAGAAGTGATGGCTGCGTATTCCAAGAAGAGGACGAAAACAAGAAAATAATAGTGGCCTTATCGAAAGATCTCATGGCTGTTGCAGGGGAGGCCTTGAAAACAAACATAACCACACGTGGGCCATTAGTCCTCCCCATGTCTGAGCAGCTCCTATTCTTTGTCACATTAGTAGCCAGAAAGGTTTTCAACATGAAAATCAAACCGAACATGCCGGATTCCAAGCTTGCATTCGAGCATTTCTGCATACATGCAGGAGGTAGAGCAGTTGTTGATTTGCTAGAAGAGAATCTTGATCTTAGTGAGTGGCAGATGGAGCCATCGAGAATGATGCTTTACAGATTTGGGAACACTTCCCGCAGTTCATTGTCGTATGAATTGGCTTATTCTGAGGCCAAGGGAAGAATCAGGAAGGGTGACAGAATATGGCAGATTGCATTTGGTTCTGGATAAAAACAACAGTGCTGTGTGGCGTGCCAAAGTAAGGAATCCCTGGATTGATGAAATCCGGGATTTCCCTGTAAACTTCCCTAGAATTGAAACCTTAGCTTCCTAAATTAATACTACAAGATGTCATCTATTATGAAACAATTTCTTCTTTGCTAGAATCTCATCCATTTTTGAATCGATAGGGTAATTTGAAAGTTTGGGCTTGAGTTGAGGTTCAATTAAGTGAATGGGAAAAGGTTTTAGTATTTACTTATTTCAAAAGAAATAAACATTCTCATTACGGGTTGCTCTTCACAATCTGATGCATTCTTTCCAATATTACACTTGCTCTTTCTTTTCTCTCATAAACATTTTTCTTTCCTTCATTCTCAATGTTCTTCTCCGATAGAAATACATTAAAGAAAACCAAAAAACTTTACCTTAATATTAATGAAACAACTACAAGTGACTTACAATTAGGGACGAAGGAAGTATCATATTTACTCTCTAATTTACTACATCCGTTACAAAATATAAGTTAATTTTATTAATTTTTTCTCGTCAAGTGATTGTTGTTAGTTAATTAGGAATTTAAAAGTATATTTTTTACATTATCCCCTCTAATAATATATAGTGAAATGGAGTCTAGATATTTTAAAAGGTGATTAAAGGATATTTTAAAAAGAAAAAAAAAATTTACCTTAATTTTTTTAGTATAACGATGGATAGAAATGTTAGTATGTGTTTGACCGTGCATACTAATGAGTGCAGTAGTTAGTCAACTAACGGTCAAATTTAACGATTTCCATTTTTCTTTTTAAACAATTTATTAAAATTTAATCAAGTGCCCCTGGGATTTAGTTTATCCTTTTAGGGTTTAATTTTATCCTTTTACGATTTAGTTTATTCTTTTAGGGTTTAGTTTATCCTCTTAGAATTTAGTTTACCGTTAGTTGATTAACTATTGTATTTATTAGTGTGCACGATCAAACACACACTATCATTTTTCTAACGATGGATTGACTTATATTTAGTGATGGAAGTATTTTTTTTTTCTTCTTCTTCCCTAAATACCTTTCTTTTTTTCTTCGTACTAAACCAACACTTTAAAGTCACAATCGTTTTAAATTAGCCATAATTGAACCTCGAACTTGATTTGAGTTTAGATAAAATGGTGTTAAACTTGAATTCTAATTGAGTTGACTTGAACGGTTCTCGTCTCCAAGAAATGACTGGAAAGGGGTCTCCAAAGCATGGGGAAGCATGGGTGCACGTATGAACTGGAGGACTGGACACGTAAAGAAAAGTTAGGTGTCCTAAATCAAAGTGCAACAGCGTACGACGGTCAATTTTGCAGGCTGCATTAAATTGCAGAAATTAATTCAATATTGTTGTTTGTTGGTTGAATTAGCATTGTTTGATATTGCCGTGTATCGTCATTTTATTAAAATTAAGGTATTTCTTTTATTTGCAATTAAATTATCTATTTTATCTTGTCTAAATTTTAAAAAAATTGATTGATTTAGTTCATTTTACACTTAATAGTATTAATTCCTTAAATAAAATTTTAACTAATTTAAGAAATATGACATTCATTTCCAAACAACTCAAAATAGAAAACGTGGACATTCAATTTTGGATGGAGGGAGTAATGTTTTTCCTCTTTCTAAAATATCAATATTTATAATTCTAATCAATTTAACCACAATGACCATGGAAAAGAAGGACACATGGGTAATATGATAAAAAATCATGAATATACCTAATAAATTAACAATAATAACTTATACTTATTGATTAGGAAAGTTAACTCATATCACTTATAAATAGTGATGGAAGGAGTATTTCCCTCCATCACTCTTTGTGAACCACTGGCTCTCATTTTATCAAATTTAAGATAATATTTCCCCCCCCCCCTAAAATACCTCTATTTATTTTAATTAAACTAATAATAACAACATTGCTTGGGAAAACGAGATGCGGATCGGGATTATATGATAAAAAAAATCAATAAAATATATAATAAACTAATATTAATAACTTATATTTAATGACAAAGAGAGTAAGTTCAAATGACTTATAAATAATGATGGAGGAAGTATATAGGGACTTGATTGAAAACTTATTTTCAGGGACTAGAATGAAACTAACCCAAACATATTATTCTTCCTTTTTCTTTTTCTTTCTTGAGAATAAACAAAATGTAACGTTAATTTAATAAAGATTATTTATTACTGGTACATTCTTTTAAATATTCTATCCATAACTAAATATTTCAACTAATTTTTCTTATCAAGTCACCATTTCTTTATGGACATCCTAATAGGTGGAATATGAGCTCGCAAATAGAGCTGTCAATTGGGACTGACCCTTTTTCTTTAAGGGTCACCAAAACTCCAGCCCAACCCCAACCTTAGAGGGCCAAGGCCGGGATGGGCCAGCCCTTTTCCCTTTTTTTTTAATTTACAATTCAAGGCATCAATGCATCCCCCCAATATATGTCTCTATTGTACTGGTACAACTCAATGTATCACCAAATGAGAAGACAAAATCAGACATTATAATTGATCAAAAATTCTAATGAAGCAAGACCATTTTATCTCCATTGT
>JAOXNR010000032.1:11752007-11767726 GCA_028571225.1 Parsonsia alboflavescens | reverse complement strand
AAGAAGGCCCTAGACAAACTACTTAAAAATTGGAGTAAAAAACAGTGTAGAGGTAAATGCGAAAGAAAAAAAAAACCCTTAAAACCCAGATTATCATTACTTAAATTTCCTATCTTTATTGTGTTCTCCGTGAAATGTTCTTTAGAACACATGAATTCTTTATCCAGGCTTATAATTATATATAACATACAAAATTCACTAAATAGTAAAACTTTCTTGGGTCTTATAGCATGATAAATACTACAAGAGTGAAAAACAACATCAATAAAACAAGATTAAAACCCATTTTATCTCACAAATAATCAACCATAACATTGGAAAGATATGTCCAAAAAAAAAAAACCTGAAACAGGAATTATGATTGAGTACATAAAATGAGAAAGTAAAGATATCCCAGCTTTAACCGATTGTAGAAAATCTGGGAAACCATTGTTTCTTATTCCATTTGCAGACTCAAGAAAAGCTCTTCATTCAAAGGTTTCCTTATTTCCATCCCCCTTTGTCCCAAGAAAAATAGTAGATAGGTAAATTTGGAAGTAATAACCTTAATTAAGTGATATTCTAAACTCAAAGGCAATTGAGACACAACCCATATGTCTTGAGAAGCTATGGCCTGGCAAATCAAGAATTTAAAGATTATTTGTTACTCTATTTCAATTTTTGTCATGGGGGAGTTGGGAAGAAGGCAGAAGTATTATGAAAATATTTAAAGGTGAGTAAGCATGTCGTATAGAGTTTAGTCAAAGTCAAGGAAAAAAAATTTCTTTGGAAATATGGACTCCTGTGAGGGATTTGAATCTTCTATTACACAATTTGCGTTTCACTCTCAATTACACTAATAAAAGAAAATTCACGGGATCAATTAAATCCTAACAAGGTAAACTAAAAGTACTTGATACGTGTCAATTTCTCGTTAGAGTAACATGGAGTATAATTCAAATGTGTACTATAGAAGATCTAGACCCTTCTCCCGAGTGTAACACCAATTAGTTAGGAACTATAGAGTTGACACTGATATTAGCACTACTTGATGAGAAAAATCCGTCAAGAATTAACAAAATTCTTTGAAAATGGTATAATAATTAAATTGATTGATTTTATAGTTTGATGACCAAATTGAAAAAAAAAAAAAAGTAACAAGTTCAATGTCCACATTATTAGTTAAGCCTAACTTATATTATAGGATAAATAAACTAACCTTAAACGATTTATATTCTAGAGTAATACTTTTAGAAAATATAACTCCCTTAATTTCATTATTAAGAGTAAATTTATCACTGGATTGAATCAAACTAAGTCTCAAAGGATTGTTCAAATTTTGTCTTACCAAAAGAATTCATTTCATACTTTTGTAAATATTAAATACATTTAAAAATCAAATTATTATTCTAATGAAATAAAGTAAATACCAAATGATTATTTGAAACTAATTTCATAAAAAAAGAAGATAACAAAAAACTCTTCATATTCCTAACTCCTTTTATACATATATAAATTTATATATATATATATATATATATTATAATGATAGTACTTCCAAATTATTTTTCTAATGAAATTATGGCTGGTTGTGGGGGTTTATATTATATATTATCCATTCCACGCACAGCAGCTAACCGCCCACACTGAAACCTCTACACTCCCTCAGTCAGCATCGATCTGTAGAGAGCGAACATGATACCAACGACCCATTATTGGTCGAGTTCATCACATCAGTAGAAAGAAACAAGAGACGACTTTGACAAGAAACTGCACTGGCGATACCCCATGATGTGGGAGATGTTGACTTAATTAAAATAGACTTTCTTCTTCCTTAATTTACTTAATTAGTCAAATTTTATAGGTTTATTAAAAGAACGAGAAGTGAAGTATAGAGGGAAGGAAGGTAAATTAGAGAATAAGCGTAATATTTATTTTGTTTGGTTTAATGAATATGAGTAGGGAAGAATGTAAATAGGAAGGCTGGGAAACTACTCCCATGGATTTCCCTCCACATTTAAATAAAATGGATATTTACTTTCCTTCTATCTATATTAAAAAAAAATGGTTATATGTATATGTTTTGGTAATATAGGATACAAAGGAAAACCGATTTTATCAAAAGGAACACCTTTATTACAATATTAAGTTATTTGTCTACCTATGATTTTAGATTCTATGAATGATAACCCTGGTGTATAAAAATAGGACGTCGGAGATTGCCGATTCAAAATCATAATATTTGTTATCATATATTTTTGTTTTATTATCTAATATATAATATTATGACTAATAACCATTATATCGATGTCTATAATTTTCTTAGATCAAGAATTCTATGTTGGAAATATATGAAATCTCTTCTTTCTTTCTTAATCTTAACTTTATATTTTTGCATAAATTCTTTGTGATAATAAGTCTGATGTAATTTATAAGATCTTACAGCGTTGTCCCAATTTCGGCATACTAGTTGAAAAGATTGTCTATCAATGAAAAATAGTTTATCAATTATCAATCCTAATATATGAGGATGTAATTTGGAGAAATCTTTCTCAGTATTCATGTGATCTCTTTTCATTCATTTTCTTTCCTTTTTTTTAAAAAAAATATTCAAATAGTAGTAGATATAAGAACAGTAGTAATAATATTTATATTATCTCAGGATAATGTTAAAGAGATATACAAAGTCTCTATTTTCTCTATCTAATCTAACATTAAACCATTCGTTAAAGTAATATTGGGTATGACAATTATATTTCCTAATAGCAAGATCCCAAGTGCGGCATACAGTTTGAAAATTCTGTTTATCAACAACAAACAATTTAGATGTGATGATTTCTCATATATCAACACGTAATTCTTAGTAATTTCTTTCAGGTTTCATATTCATTCTCCACATGGAAAACATATTATTCAAAGATCATAAAATTTTTCAACTTATAGAAAAAGGTCTATCATACTTCCATACCTTCGTTTCCGCTTTGACCAGAATTACTCCGGGTATCAAGTGGAACTTTTAACGTGCGTCTCAACACCAACCTTAAACCAGGTAACTTTCCTATCGGCCCTTCAAAATAACCCAACATAACTTAAATTCGTAGAGAATGAACAAGGAATAACACACTTTTCTGGGGTAGAGAATGAAAGGCAACTTGTTTATTTACTCATGCTAAAGGCTTACAAAGGTTGAAAAAGATCAAACCTCACCAAAACTGAAATTTGTACAAAGCTACTAAATATTACAAAGCTGAAAAGTTTTTCTCTCTTTTCTCTCGGTTTTTCTCTCGTTTCTTCCAACTCTTTTCTTTTTTTTTTTTCTGCCCCATGCTTCAAGTTTACAGATTCCAATATCCATACTAATTTTCTGTTGAAAATAAAGTACATAGCATTACATTAGTAGTTATCTCTTTTGGCTGAAACTCCATGAGCTGGCTGGAAATTTACGGCTTGCTGTTTACGTTTTGTTGTGCTGTCAAGGAGTATTTACTAAGCCCTTATCTATTAACTTAAGTTGGCTGAAGTTTCATTAAGTGTTATCCTTGAGTTGCCTGAATCTTATTGTTGGCAGAAAGTTATTTGTCTTCTTTTGGCTTTCTGTAAAAATCTCATTTGTCCTCTATAGTTGTGCTACAATCCATCTTATCTTTATCTTTAACCCTCTAACATGCTGGGCATACATTTCCCCTGTGCTGTCTTTGCTGGCAAATCTTTCTCTAAGCTGTAGGGCTAGATTTGATTTGTCCACTTTCAAGTATCCTTATCTCCATTTTTAATTATCTTTCAGTTGAAGGTGGAGTGGATCTAGTTAGCGCTATCATTACCGAAGAGTGACTTTTCAACCCTCCATATGTACGAAAGCCTTTCTTGAAACATCCTTCTAGTCCTTGGAGTACAATTATGATTCCAATGGCTCTTTCTATAATGGACATCTTCATCATCCTATTTGATAAGATCTTTCTTCACATTTGATGTCTTAATTGAAAAAGTCTCTGCTTTCCCCAACTGAATATAATGATAGGAATTATAAACTTCATCTTGGTGGAGGTTTGGGCTTGCAAATAAGAATTTTAGTACCAAAAAATCTTGCCGGTAATATCGTGGGATTGTTCATATAGCAATCTTTAACACCTTCCTTAATTCAGAATGGTAGAGAACTAATCTCCGAAAAATCCTGTGATGTTAAGAATATCGAATTTATTGCTCCAAAATTATACCAATATCTAATTTCATTAGGATCAGAATCTTCCAGATAATTTATCTTGGGATAAATTCCAGTAAAAATCTAAATATCTGTTATTTATATTTTTAATAGAGAAAAATTCTCTCATCATTTCACTGTGTTGACCCTGGGGCGAAATATCAAGATTTCTCATGGGAATATCAGAAGGAACATTTATCCTTTGAGGATGTAAAGATGTATCTTCCTTCTTACCTTTATCCTTGTTTGTCGGGGTAGAGCATTCTCCAGTAACCGGAATCTCAACTCTTTCTAATTCTATCTTTTAAGTTATCTATAACTTCTTTGGCAACTGAATAGTTACCTATCTTGACCATTATCATGGAACACTCTGCCTTTAGTAGGCTCTCAATTTCTTCAACACTTTGATAATGGACAATCTCAGTAATCTCTGTGATATTATTTTTTATCAACTAAACTTGAGCATCCATTTCATTAATCATATCAATGATCTTTTTCATGAGATCTGCCATTTCTGGTTAGGAAATCTGCTAAAATATTCTCGTTAGATTTAATAATTTCAATATCAAAGGAATATTCAGATAATAACATCTGTCATCTAATATATCTTTTATATTCAAGTTTAGAAGGTAAATTATTCTTAATAAATGCCTTAACCTGTGTATTATCTGTTCTTAATTTAAATCTCTTAGGTAATAGAAAATAATAAAGCTTTTGACAACTTTTAACTACAGTTAAGAGTTCTTTTTCGTTTATATGATATCTAGTCTGTGTGTCAAAAAATGTTCCAGAACAATATCTACATACATCTTCTTGTGGTGAATCTATTTTTAAAATTCCACTCCATCCATATTCAGAGGCATCAGTCTCTAATATTAAATTATCACTATCCTTTGGTAACTGTAATTTAGATAAATCTTTACATTTGGCCTTTATCTCTTTTACTCTATCCTCTAAATATTTGTTAAACTCAACTACTTCATCTTTTTTAAGTATTTCCTGTAAGGGTTTTCTTAGATATGTTAAATTCTGAATAAAATCAGAAACATAATTTAACATTCCTAGAAAACTCTGTACTTTGTTTTTTATCTTTTAATCTATCTGTAAAGGCTGATATTTTTTCAAGGATATGACTTTGAAGCTTTATACCAATTCCATCTACTTGCATACCTAAAAATTCTATCTCATTTTGAAGAATTTTTACCTTCTTTTGCTACAAGACTAATCCATTTTCTAAACACAAATTAACAAATGTATCCAGATGTTTTAAGTGAGAATCTAAATCATTAGATAAGACTAGAACATCGTCAACATAAACAAATAAGAAATTATAATCTTTAAATATATTGTCCATTTTTCTTTGAAATATCTGAGGTGCATTTTTTAATCTGAATGGCATTACTAACCATTTGCAATGTCCCTGTGGAGTAGAGAAAGAAGTGTATGAGATACTTTCTTTATGCATCTTTATCTACCAAAATCCACTCTTACAATCAAACTTAGAGAATATCTTTTTGTTCTTTATTAATTTATAGTACTTTCTTTATATGGTAAGAAATATCCATCAAATATAGTATTATCATTTAGCTTTTTACAGTTAATTACCATGCTAGCTTTATTTCTAACTATCTCTGCATGGTTTCTAACCATAAAAGCTGGTGAGTTATGTGGAAATTTACTAGCTCTAATCAATTTTTGATTAATCATTTCTTGTATTTGTATTTTGAATTTTTCTTGGTCTTTTGAACTATATCTCATTGGTGTTACTCTATTGATTTTCTCTTTATCTTTCATTTCTGATTTAGCCTCTATCTTATTTTTATCCCAAAATTGAAGTGGGTTATCATTGAAACATTCTTCTAATGTATATTCTTTCTATCTCATTCTCAAGTTTTTTAAACATAACTTGATATTGAAATAAGATTTTTCTTTGCATTTCTAATTTAGCCTCTAAATTATTTTTATCCCAAAATTGAAGTGGGTTATCAGAGAAACAATCTTCTAATCTATGTTTTATTCTTTCTATCTTGTTCTCAAGTTTTTTAAACATAAAATATTGTAATAAAGGTGTTCCTTTTGGTAAAATCGATTTTTCTTTGTATTTTATATCACCACGCTTGGCTGTGCGGGTTGAAATCTAACAGGAAGATTCTTTTGATAAGCATTCCTTAATCTCTTAACAGCTATCAGATGTTTACATGGTGTCTTAAACAAAACTTGATATAAAGTGGTATCAAATGTAATCTTATAAAATAACTATAAGAAATTATTTTCAAGTAAAATATCCGTTCTAGTATTATAGAACTAAAATGGAGGACATTTTATAAAAAATGATCCTAACAATATTATCGGTCTTTCTATCCCTTTATCTAGGCTTATAACATTATTAGAAAATTCAATGACACTTTGGAAATAATGTTAGGAATAACCTTCCTAGATAAAATAAAACCTTATCAGATAACATCTTATGGATTAAATATTACATACAGGGAAAAAATGATTTATATTCTTAGATGACGAGTCCATATAGTATTTACATACCCATAGGAATAACATATAAAGATCATAGAGCTGAATATTTTGCTACTTATATTGATTGTGGAGTAGGATCATGTTTATATAAATCAGATTACTTTCCTAAGGAATATCAGCATGATTTAAAACTTATTAAAGGGAGAGATATTTCTAATAATGTTATAAGCCTAGATAAAAGGATATACCCTGAAGACGTTTTGGATGTGATCGATGGAATGCAGGAAGAATATATGCACTTAAATGAATGGGTAGCCACTTCAAGTTTGGTAGTGTCGTTTATGAGTTCATTTAGTTTTGGTCTACGATTTGTAATTGCCGACGAGTGAGTTAGGTAGTATTTGAGAGTATGTCTGCCCATTTTCAATTAATACTTTTATACTTATAGTAGTATTTGCAGAAGTAGCTTTTAATCATGTCTCCCAGCTTTTAATACTTATTGTAGTCTTTGCAGCAGTATGTGATACCTCATCCCGTGTTGAAATTATATATGGTTATTACATTCATTAATAAGAATGAGCCTAAATAGTGATGAGGTCAGAAGGGATATTATTCAATTGTATATTTTTAAAAAAAATTATAAATAATAATATGATTTTCATCTAAAAATATAAAATTGACTAACGTGAATTCATAGTTTTAAATTTTTGAATGATTAATTTATTGTCAATCTTGACTTCTATTACAAATTTATTTCAATTTAAGGTTGAAATTTTAAACTATTTTGGGTATCATCGACAAATTTAAAGGATAACAGGGAATCTTAATTATTTCAATACAAAAAACTCAATAAATTAAAATAAAAATTACCAAAATTTTAAGTCCTAATGTTAAATTGAAATTCATCAAATAAATAACATAGACTATAAAAAGAATTATATTTTTCTTACTGAATAATTTTGAGTTGTGGTTTTCTGTTGATTTTTTAGATATATATATATATATATGTATATATAAATTGCTTCTCAAAATTTAGCTTCTCTTAAGTAGTGCTATGAATATATAAAACTTCCTGGTTAAATAGAAGAGTTTTGGATGAAAATTTAGAAATTATAATTGATAAAGGAAGTTGCTTTTCTTTAAAAAATATATATTTTTAAACGAAAGTTTTTCGTTTTAAGGCCTTGAGTATCTTTTAGGATGAGTTAAAAGATATTAGATAAAAATTTGAATTTTTTAAGGTGAGAAAGAAGGTATTGAATATAAATATATTATAATATATAAAAGTAGAAGTATCTATATTGACACCTCTTCATTATAGTGCTTCAAATTAGAAGTTTACATGATTTGGAGGCGTCCGACTAAATGTATCCTGAAATTCATCTTAAAGTTATCTCTATGGAATTTTATAAAATTAATGCCTCTTGACAATCTCTTGGAATTATCTCTCTGGAATTTTATAAAATTAAATATTCACCATATTTAACTAAAATTCTAGAATTATTTATTTTTTATTATTAAAACTCT
This sequence comes from Parsonsia alboflavescens, assembly GCA_028571225.1. Lineage (NCBI taxonomy): Eukaryota > Viridiplantae > Streptophyta > Magnoliopsida > Gentianales > Apocynaceae > Parsonsia > Parsonsia alboflavescens. The sequence goes on along the minus strand of JAOXNR010000032.1, from coordinate 11,759,550 downwards.
TCATTTATTTGTGATCCTCTATAAAATTATTCAAATTATCTTCTTTCCCTTATATGATACGTAATTTCTCATTCCTCTATATCAATAAAACCCTAGCATACTGTCTATTTCTATTCCCTCTCTTTCTCTAATTTTGTCCATGGCATTCACATTTATATAGTAAGTTAAATTTTTTTTTACTTGATCTTCGTTTCTTATTCAATATTCAAGTATATAATAATTTTTCTTATTGTAGTTGTTAATCAATTAATTTTATGTGGTTCTATGTAAATTATTGCAGTATTATTACCTTTAATTCTTCATATTGGTTGTGATGCAGGCATGCAGGTATTATGTCGATGGTGGATGATGAATTTCAATATCAGTATGTATAAATGAATAAATTTCCTTCATTATGTCTAACAAGGTAGATTATTATTCCATATTGAAGAGAATTAATTTAGAGGGGTGTTTTTTTTACTTCATCATTATCATGATGGTAATTTTTTTGTTGTTTTGATGATGTAACAAAGACCCAGGTACCAAGTCTATGGCTTTTCAAAACCTAAAATTTTGGTATAGTAAGGCCATATATTCCTTAATCGAAATTTATATTTTCAGTTTGTGCAGATTGAAGAAACAACTGATCACAAGAAAATTTTTTAAAAAAAATTCCATAAATAATAAGCATATACATAATTTGTAATATTCATAATAAATAATTTTTTATTGATAAATATTTCAAATACAAACATGTACATCCTTCAATTTAATATGATTTTCAAGAAACATGAAGGAAGAAAAAAGAAGAAAAAAAAAACTTTGTCCATATCAGTGAAATAAACAACACATATAAATATGAAAAGTAAATCACACCTTAAAATATGTTTGAAAGAATGATACACATTGGCTCTACATATTTATTACTTAAATTTTGCAAAGATCATATATTTATTAGTGATTTGGATGCACATTATTAAATAACTTTTTTTTTTTATATAGTAGATCATTAAAAAGTATTTTAATTTCTTCAATTAATATGAAATAAATTTTTAAATAAAAACAATGAGATTTAAAAATAGATCCGAAATGATAAGAAACCATCCATTGCAAGTACTAAGATGAAAAATATTTAATCAACCATAACTTTCTTGGTTGGAGGAATGCAAGTAGATGAATAGTTGTATTTCTATATATATTAAAATTAAAAATATCAATTTTTTATTAATAAATAAATATCACGAAAATTTGATATATAAATTTCCATTTACATATATATATATATATATATATATATATATATGGAAATGCTATGAAATGCTACGGAGCACATCTTATAAAGTGCTCCAGTTGAATCTCTAATGATTAAAGTTAATGGTCAACTATCTAATTTAAAATAATAATAATAATAATCAAATATCCTAGTGTTTAGTTTATAGAAAATATTTGCAACAATAATTTTTTATAGAAAAATTTATTTTTTTCTTAACAACTAACTTTTAACTTTAAGCATTAGAGACTTCACTGGAGCACTTTATAAGGTGTACTACATAATACTCTATAGCATCATATATATATATATATATATATATATATATATATGTATGTGCACGGGTCTTCATCCAGTTTATAGTAAAACTAATACCTATGCCCAACACTCTTGTTGTTGTGCTTCCGCCACTAAATCTTAGTATCATTATCAACTTAAAATATTCATTTTGATATAGATATTTGGGACCTATATCGATAGACCTTTAGAGCTTGTTTGCTTTACAACACATACACACTATAATTTAATCGATAGATAAAAAGTCAAATAGATTAAAAGTTCTAAAATTAATATTATTGACCAGTCAAGAGAAACCCTAAAAAGCTTTAGGACAGAATAAAAATCAAAGAAAACAGTATTTCATAGATTTGGTATCTTAGGCCTTGTCTGAAATGGATACTGGAATTCATCATAGACACGAGGGACGCACCAAATAAATTAGAAATAACAATTTCAAGTGTATTGAAGAATAGTTCATGATAAAATTACATCTAAGCTCTCTCTTTTTTTCAGGGGTGTCTATCAGTACGATCGAATTGCACTCACAGTCAACGTTATGCAAGCTTCACGTTCAAACCAATCGACCATACTATTAGATGCATCTAAGCTTGTATTAACATGCAACAACTCATGGTACATACAGAGACCAAAATTTAAGTCAATTTTTAAAATAAGTACTCTTTCCTGTTTGGGATTAAATATTTCGTTTTGACTTAACTAAAAATTAATATGTGGATTTGACTTTATTAAAATTACCACTACATTCTTGTTATTAATGTAATTATTTGTGAGATTTTTGGGTTAGTAGATGTAAATCCATTAAATTAAGAAGGTGGTTGATGAAACTTTATACTAAAAATTTATTTATCTTTAGAAATGAAACATTCAATTATGAACGTATTAAAATGGAAATAGGTACATTCGAACGTCTGTGAATGGTGAAAGAATTAGTTTTTGTTTTCTTAAACTAAAAATATATATTTTTGTAGACATATATATGTTTATATAGAGGTTGTATAAGATGTGCGATGTTGTGTTGTGTGCTTGTGTATGGCAAGAATACAACATCATTTTGTTCCAAGAAAAAAAAAATCGCAGCATCAACACCAAACCCTGCCAAATCCTCTCAACACCACCGTCCACCGCACCAACAAACCCAAACCCCCAAACCACCATGACATGGATCTGAAGAAGCAGATCAGATCTGGAACCGTCACCACCCAACGTCCACCCCTGCCAACCCACCTAACACCTCGCTATGCTCGCCCTTGCCGCAACCTCCACACCATTGCCCCACTCCATTTCAGTCCCCGACAAAAGTGGCCTCCATTTCAACAGCTATTGAACCCCCATCCGTTGGGAGATGGACTACTAGTAGTGGTTTGTCTTAGTAGCAGTCAACAGTCAGTGGGAAGAAGTCTTGGCTTTCAAGAGAGAAGAAGGAGCGAGAGAATCACGAGAGAAGGCGGAAGAAAGAGAGAGCGGAGAGAAGGAGTTTGAGAGATTTGCCCCCATTTGGCCCCAAAAACTTTATGTTTTGTTTTTAAAATCTTAAAATAACAGCGTTGTTTTGATGATTCGCACACACAGCGTTGCATCTCTTAGAAAATCTATATAAATATATATATATATATATATATATATATATATTACCCAAACAATTGGGAAATGTAAAGTAATTGGAGTCCATATGTCATGATGCTTACAATATATACACTAATTAAACAAGACAAATATAATAAGATTTCATCAATAATAGATCTTTAGGAAACACTTAGAATAAATTTGACTCCGTAATTTTATTGATAGGATTTGAACTTGGAAGGTCTATAGCACTATCCTTGTACTCCCCCCTTCTTTTATCCGAAATTAAATGTTCCATTTTATTTTATTTTGTTATGGGCGACATAGCCCAATAATAAACTTAATGAGAATTAATATATACAGTATCAGTTTTGCCTTCCTACATAGGATGGGAATTCAATTCTCATCGAATACAAAAAATTGACTCGTTATGGGGGGCGGGGTGCTCGGCTATATGATATATTATCCAGCCCCCGCACAGCACCGAACCGCCCAGACTGAAACCCATACACTCCCTCAGTCAGCATCGATCTGTAGACAGCTAACATCATACCAAAATACACTGGCGATAGCCCATGATCTGGGATTTATTATTTTCTTTAAAAAAGCCAAATCTTTCGAAATGAAAAACTTAAATTAACCTACTACTATGCCCCAGCATCACCTTTAGATGTGAACCTCTAAGTAGCATATGTGGAAACCTTTGCCCTACAAACTCATCAGCTTAGATCAACATGTTTAGCTTTCCAACCACTTGGAAACATGCCATATATAAGAGAGGATATTATCCTTGATTACGTATAGGGGAGTGGGTTATATTTCCACTTTGGTTTATACTGCTAACAAACTTAAGATCAGTTTGTTAGGACTAGTCAAATACTTTGTTCTAAATGAAGACAAAGAGATAATCAAGATTTATATAAAGGTAACCGGGATTATCCAAATTGGGAAACTCTTGACACATCAATATCCAGATATGACACTGACTTGAAACCTCATATCTCTTACAGGTATACTGTGCTCGATGGAAAATAGTTCCCAGCTATATGGCTTATCTACCTACGTTTCTCAGCAGGCAAACAGATAGAGGATAAGTAAATAGATGAAATATCACTATTTAAAGTCATCGACAGTCATTATGTTGAAATTAAAGTCATAATATTTTTTTTAGTAACTAAGAAGAAGAAAGAGATATGAGTAATATAATAAAAAATTAGAAAAATACCTAACAATTTGATAATAATTACTTATATTCAATGACAAGTTATAAATAGTGACGAATGGATGGAGCATCCATTTGATTAAGCACCACGTCCAACTGTTCGTTGGCATAATAATTACTTGCTTTCTCCTCAACTCCCCCACTGCCAACCTAAAAGAGAAGAGAAAAACCGTCCTTTAAATTCTTCCTCATTTTCTCCAAAAGAGTTTCAGGAGATCATAAAACTACTTCCTAAGTTTCTCCCATACATTTCAATTGCTTTCTTGATCAGCTTTTTCTTTCTTTAGTCATACGCAACGTGAACTACCATTGTTCTATATATATATTAATATTGTCCTTTATTTTTATTTGGTTCATGGGTTACAAAGGGAAACCTCCGGTTATGTCTAAGAATCAAGATTTTCCAAATTTTCATCAATCGGTCAGACTCAAATATGTGAAGCTTGGATATCATTATCTTCTCTATCGTGCTCTGTACTTCTCGATCATAATCCCTATCTTTGGGGTTCTTTCATTACATCTTTCATCTGTTAATCTCCAACATTTGAGGGATCAAATAAGAGATAATCTTGTCACATTCATCTCGTGTTGTGTAATTCTGGTTTTCCTAGGTACCCGTCACATTATGGGTAGGCCTAGGAATGTTTACTTGGTGGATTTTTCATGTTATAAGCCTAGACAAGAATTCATGATTCCTAATAAACTTTTTATGGAAAAATCAGTAAAAGCCCAGAAATTCAGTGACGAGAGTCTAGCTTTTCAGAGGCGGATTTTGGAGAGGTCGGGACTCGGGGAGAGATCTTATCTCCCCAAACAGTTCCAGCAAGAACCGCCAAACCTATGCATGGTGGAGTCGAGGGAGGAGGCGGAGATGGTTATCTTCGGTGCCATTGATCAGGTCCTGGAGAAGACAGGCGTGAACCCGAAAGACATTGGGATTCTCGTGGTGAATTGCACTTTGTTCTGTCCGATGCCGTCTCTTTCTGCCATGATTGTCAACCATTACAAGCTTAGAGGAAATATTTTGAGCTATCATCTTGGTGGGATGGGATGCAGTGCTGGACTTATCTCTATTGATCTTGCCAAGCAACTATTGCATGTAAGATTTCAGTTCTTGATTTGTTTGACTTTTCTTTTTACGTAAAAATTAGAATTTTCGAGGGTGTTAGCTGGTTTGATCATTACTCCCCTATCATTAAATATAAGTCATTGTAACTAATTTTTCTTATCACTAATTATAAATCATTGTTATTATTTAATTAGGTATTTGAATGTGTTTTTTCCTATATTATTCCTTTAATAACACTCATGAAATTCATATTTTTGAATGAATGATTAGATGAGCATTTTAAAATCGAAAAAATTTATTTAGTTTTCGCAAAACGACAACCGGTGATTTATATTTAGTGACTGATGGAGTAATTTATTTGTTTATTGCATTCATAATTTTTATAATAGATGTCATTATTATGAAAAATAATTCTATATAATTTTTTAAAAAATATTTGTATTGAATAATTGCATAATCGTCATTTTAATCAGTGAATTTGAAGAGGAAAAAAAAAGAGATCGATTTGACCATTAATTTTCTCAAGTGTTAATTTCACCATTCAACATTACGATCCTACAAATGAATGATTACATAGTTAAATCGTTCAGAAAAATTATATAACTTAAATGTTTAAATAAAGAAAGTTGAGTACTAGTCAAATATATTTTTTTAAAAAAATTGATAACTGTCATTATACTATTGCATGTATACAGTTTCGTTTTAAAATAACTATCACTCGAATATTAAATACAAAAAATATTAAATATACAAGAACTAGATCGTATAATAATGGAGAACAGTATCATCCGTAAAATCTAAATTAGTGATTATCTTAATTTGTTCCAAAGAGCTTTTATTTTGAAACAGGAGTAAGTGTGGGCCTATCTCGGTTCTTGAAATGGCTAACCTAAAATTTTTTTTTTCATACAATAACAGGTGCATCCCAACTCGTATGCCCTGGTGGTGAGCACGGAAACAATGACAACAAATTGGTATTTTGGGAACAACCGAGCAATGCTGCTCACCAATTGCCTCTTCCGAATGGGCGGCGCCGCCATCCTCCTCTCCAACAAATCCTCTGAGCGCCGCCGTTCCAAGTACCGGCTCACCCGCACGCTCCGGACCCACAAGGGCCCCGACGATCGGAGTTACAATTGCGTTTACCAAGAGGAAGACGACAACAATACAGTTGGCTTAGCCTTGTCGAAAGATCTCATGACCGTTGCCGGACAGGCTCTGAAAACGAACATAACTTCCCTCGGTCCACACGTCCTTCCGGCATCAGAACAGCTCAAATTTCTCTTTAATTTAATGGGAAGAAAGATTTTGAAAATGAAAATCAAGCCCTACGTTCCGGATTTCAAGCTCGCGTTCGAGCATTTCTGCATTCACGCCGGGGGAAGAGCGGTTCTGGACCAGATGGAAAAGAATCTGAATCTCAGCGAATGGCACATGGAACCTTCTAGAATGACGCTTTATAGGTTCGGGAACACTTCCAGCAGTTCCCTGTGGTATGAATTGGCCTATACGGAGGCAAAGGGGAGAGTAAAGAAAGGGGATCGGGTATGGCAGATTGGATTCGGGTCGGGTTTCAAATGCAACAGTGCGGTTTGGCGTGCTTTGAGGGAAATAAATCCAGCCCAAGAGAAGATTAATCCATGGATGGATGAAATTGATGAGTTTCCATTGGAGGTTCCTAAAATGGCAACAATTGGATAGCTCTTGAACCAAATTATTAGGTTATATACACTGATTGGTATTAATTATAAGCATTACAAATAATAATTACACGAATAAATAAATATATCCATGGATTCAGCAGCAATTTGAAAGGTTGTCCTATTTTGAAATCTCCGAATCTAGGCTTATTTTTAACTTCCTAGAGTATTTCGTCGATTATTACTCTCTTTCTCGTCTCTAGATGTCTAAGTATCCATCGAAAGCAATTCCTCGTTTGAACCTCATATATATATATATATAAATATATATATATATTTATATATAAACGGTTTTGCTAAGGCGCGCTCCAATCGTTACTGTAATGGAATTTTTACTACAGTGTTCATGCAGCCAATCAAGCGGAGCAAAAATTTCGTTACGGTAACGGTTGAAGGGCACATTAAGGCTCTCTGCAGAGCGCACCTTAGCAAGTCCGATA
>JAOXNR010000032.1:11737608-11751907 GCA_028571225.1 Parsonsia alboflavescens | reverse complement strand
CTGCCCTCCTCTTCCCGCCCCCAAACAATCCGTCTCACATCTTCTTTAAATTCCTGCAGTCCTCCTCACTTCTTATGTGACATCCCCCTTCTGCAAAATTTCTTGTATTCTTCAATCTCTCTTTCAGTATCTTTTTTTCTTGCTTTAGGATATCACTTTCTTTCCCTTCTGATAAACCAAATTTCCAAAAGGGATCATTTCAGATTCAATTCTTGGGGGATAATAACCTGTGTATGAGCTTAAAAATGGGGGATCAGAATAGGGAAAGAATTGAAACTGGAAAATTCTCTGTTGAGTCCACAAAAGAGAAGAAAAAAAATACTCTCCCAAATTTTCTCTTATCTGTGAGACTCAAATATGTGAAGCTGGGATACCATTATTTGGTATCCAATGCTATGTACTTATTGCTGATCCCTCTTTTAGGGGCTGTTTCTGTTCATCTTTCGACCGTTACGGTCGAAGATTTGGTCCTTTTAGGGGATCAACTCAGGTTTAATCTTGCTGCAGTGATTCTTTGTTCTGCACTTCTGGTTTTCCTAGGGACGTTTTACTTAATGACTAGGCCTAGGAAAGTTTATTTGGTGGATTTTGCATGTTATAAGCCTGGACCTGAACTTTTGTGCAGTAGGGAATTGTTTGTGCAGAGATCAAAACAAATTGAAGATTTCACTGTGGAAAGTGTAGCTTTCCAGAAGAAAATACTGGAGAGGTCAGGTCTGGGAAATAAGACTTATACTGCTCCAGCAATCTTGAGGTACCCACAGAATCCCTGCATGGCTGAGGCCAGGAAGGAAGTGGAGATGGTTCTGTTTGGAGCCATCGATCAACTCTTGGCCAAGACTGGTGTGAATGTGAAGGAGATTGGGATTCTTGTGGTGAACTGTAGTTTGTTCTGTCCAACCCCTTCTCTTTCTGCCATGATTGTGAACCATTACAAGCTTAGAGGTAATATTTTGAGCTATAATCTTGGTGGCATGGGCTGCAGTGCTGGACTCATCTCAATAGATCTTGCCAAGAAACTTTTACAGGTATTCTTCAAGAATCCCACCTTTTTTTTTTCTTATCCCTGCCAAATAGCAGAGAATTCTTGCAAGAATCTTCACATATTGATTTCATGTTGTATTGATTTTCGATATTGCGTGTGACAGGTGAATCCTAATTCATATGCCTTGGTAGCAAGTATGGAAAGTGTAACCTTGAACTGCTATTTCGGGAACAACAAACCAATGCTGGTCACAAATTGCCTGTTCAGGTTAGGAGGGGCAGCAATTCTGCTATCAAGCAAATCATCGGCTCGCCGTTCTTCCAAATATGAGCTAATTCACACAGTGAGAACCCACAAGGGAGCTGATGACAGAAGTTATGGTTGTGTTTTCCAACAGGAAGATGAACACAAGAATATAGGGGTGGCCTTATCTAAAGATCTCATGGCTGTGGCAGGGGAGGCCTTGAAAACAAACATAACCACACTCGGGCCATTAGTCCTACCCATGTCCGAGCAACTCCTGTTCTTTGTGACATTAATAGCCAGAAAGGTTTTCAACAGGAAGATCAAGCCATATATTCCAGATTTCAAGCTGGCATTTGAGCATTTCTGCATACATGCTGGAGGCAGGGCAGTTCTTGATGAGCTAGAAAAGAATCTTGATCTCAGTGAATGGCATATGGAGCCTTCAAGAATGACACTTTACAGATTTGGGAACACTTCCAGCAGTTCATTGTGGTATGAATTGGCTTATTCTGAAGCCAAGGGAAGAATCAAGAAGGGTGACAGAACATGGCAGATTGCATTTGGTTCTGGATTCAAATGCAACAGTGCTGTCTGGCGTGCATTGAAGAACATTGATCCAGCTAAAGAGAAGAATCCATGGACAGATGAAATTGATGAATTTCCAGTAAATGTGCCCAAGGTGGAAACAATTGCATGCTGAAGCAGCAGCAGATTGTTGCAAAAAATTCCCAAGTGTTTGTCCCTACAGTATTTATGCTTATGTCTAACCAGCGGTACAAGTGACGAGGAGAGTGAGTCGGGCATGACATTTCAAGAAATTCCCCCCCATCCTAGAAGAGAATAAAATCCATCAAAAACTACTAGCTTCTAAGATCTCCGGTTAAATTTTATCCGAATTTACGTAGTTTTAAAATGTATTCTATGGCCTACTTGATTCAAGTTCTTCTGGTAATTGAATTATTATTATTTGAAAGATAATTTTTGTTCAAGAAAAACAACTCTTGATTGAAGACTTATCATTTGAGTGGTTTTGTGTCTAATCAGTCAATATTACGAGATGTGCACCTTGTCACGTCCAATAGGGTTCGAATATGCCCAAATAAATATTCAACGTACTTATTTCTCCAGCCTTTACTGGGCTGTTTGGGGGAAGAGGGGGATGAAGGGTTTAAAATGCAAAATTACAGAGAATTGGGGTTAGTATTATAGAATTACTCAACCAATATTGATGAACAAAATTGATTAGTTGCAGTGGAATAAATGGATGAATTCAGGTATGGTAGACCAACAATAGATTGTCACTGTCCATACTGAATCCATCACATGCTCTCTGCCACATGAAAAATCATTTTCCATATGATATTTATTTAAGTAGTTTATTTCAGAAAATTGAAGAAAAAAAAATTGTTCAAGAAATAGAAGCTATATAAGGTTACAGAAGACATTCTTTATTTTATTCATATTTTAAAAAAAAAATTCAGTTCTGACTTGATAAAACAGGCCAATAATATTTTATTTTATTTTTATGGGTTTTGTCTTGATTAAGGTAACTAATTTGTTTATTAACATTGGACAAAATCAAGACTGATGACAAACAACACGTGGACCAAATCAGAAACAAAGATTTGTTTCCACTTTGAAAAATGGAAGGAATATAGAGAATAGGAGAAAAATAAGTGTAGGACAGAACTCTTTCTTGTTATGGGTTTTAATTAAATTATTAGGTATGAGACAAAGCTTGTATGCTTTTATATCATCTCATATCATGATACTTTTTCCCTCTAAGTATCACGAGAACATATAAGTTATATAAGTCATAGTAGATGTGTATCACTTACGCCAATCAAGAATCGGTTTACTTACCTCTCTACTTTTTGCATCTTAATAATGTATGTCCTAAGGCAATATTCCTTAGTAGGAGATGGGGGTGGTGGGTGCTTAATGCATCCTCCAAGATGATGTTGTTCTAAGTAACTTGATAATCAACAAACTTAAAGAGAATTTAATACAAACTTCTTCATACTTATAATTGCATTTAGTATCCACAAAAAAAAGCAGTTAACAAACTAACTCAAGCTCCTACAAACTTAAAGAGAATTTAATACAAACTTCATACTTATAACTAAAGCTTTTTCAATGGTTATTCATATTCCAGAAGTTTGGTATCAGAACCTCTTGATTCATATTAACTCAAAGTCAGAAATGTCAAGAACATAAAGTATGTGCAATTCTGAACAAATAGTTAAGCTATTGCTTTCAATCTTACCCTTCACTTACATGTTATCTCTCATATTTGCTGTGGAAAAAGAAAATTATTATAAATTATAAATCATAGAGATTAAGGGTATTTTAGACCGTATAATTACCCTTTTAAGTTGAAATTTTCTAAATATAGATTCTATAAAGTTAAAAAATGGACATTTAATTTCGATTTCGAGTAAGAGAGTATTTAGATTCACCTTAGAACATGATATCCAGTTATACATGTATTTAACATTCAAATAACTCTGCAACAATCAGAATTCCATTTCTAAACACATCACACAGAGTCAGTCTGCAACAAATTTCGGTTCACTGCTGACAAAATTTTCCAAATTAATGAATACATATAACTGTCACAATTAAAACCTTTAATACTCAAAATAAAAGTAAAGAGATTACTTCAATTCTTGTCCAGGTCAGTACCACTTAACAATCTCGTCATATTTAGAAAGAAAAAATATGGCACGAATTCATTAGTAGAGAGAAAGGATCTGAACAAATTGATTTTCAAATCTTGCCAGCTTACGAATGAACTTTCTGAGTTCAAATGTTCAAACATCAGTAGTTCATGCAAGTGACATCAACCCTATTAAAAACCACTACGCAATATATCTTTTCCCAATGCCTTGTTGCACAGGTTCAGTAGTTCTGGGACTTCTAGGGCATCATTTTCTTGATCCTTCTAGTCCAAAGTGTGACCTGTGAAACAGAATGGAGAAAAAGAATAATCTTCCAAACTTTCTCCTATCTGTGAGACTCAAACATGTGAAGCTGGGATACCATTATTTGGTCTCTAATGCTATGTACTTATTGCTAATCCCTGTTTTAGGGGTTGGTTCTGTTCATATATCTACCGGTAGGGTTGAAGACTTGGTCCTGCTAGGGCATCACCTCATCAGGTTTAATCTTGTTGCAGTGATTTTCTGCTCTGCTCTTTTGGTTTTCTTGGGTACTTTCTACTTGATGATCAGGCCTAGGAAAGTGTACTTAGTAGATTTTGCATGTTATAAGCCTGGGCCTGAACTTATATCCTGTCCAAAACTTTTGCTGAAGAGATCAATACAAGTTGGAGCATTCACGGATGAAAACGTGGCTTTTCAGAAGAAAATTTTGGAGAGGTCAGGGTTAGGCAACAAGACATATACTGCTCCAGCACTACTGCAGTTTCCACCAAATCCTTGCATGGCTGAGGCAAGGAAGGAGGTGGAGATGGTTCTGTTTGGAGCCATTGATGAACTCTTGGCCAAGACTGGTGTGAATGTTAAAGAGATTGGGATTCTTGTGGTGAACTGCAGCTTGTTCTGTCCAACCCCTTCTCTTTCTGCCATGATAGTGAACCATTACAAGCTTAGAGGCAACGTTTTGAGCTACAATCTTGGTGGTATGGGCTGCAGTGCTGGACTTATCTCAATAGATCTCGCCAAGCAACTTTTACAGGTAAGCTTCTCTAACATAAACTAATTCCATCTTCTTAAAGAATTGTCACAGCTGACCAATCTGTTAATGTTCAATGTCATAGGTAAATCCCAATTCATATGCCTTGGTAGCAAGCATGGAAAGCTTAACCCTGAATTGCTACTTCGGTAACCATAAACCAATGCTGGTAACTAATTGTCTCTTCCGTTTAGGAGGGGCTGCGATACTGCTGTCAAACAAATCATCTGATCGTCGCTGTTCTAAGTATCAGCTTGTTCACACAGTTAGAACTCACATGGGTGCTGATAACAGAAGTTACGGTTGTGTATTCCAACGGGAAGATGAAAACAAGAACAGAGGTGTGGCCTTATCAAAAGATCTCATGGCTGTTGCTGGTGAGGCCTTGAAATCAAACATAACCACACTCGGACCATTGGTTCTTCCCATGTCTGAGCAACTCCTGTTCTTTGTAACATTACTTGCTAGAAAGGTGTTCAACATGAAGATCAAACCATATATCCCAGATTTCAAGCTGGCATTTGAACATTTCTGCATCCATGCAGGAGGGAAATCTGTCCTGGATGAGATACAGAAGAATCTTGATCTTAGTGATTGGCACATAGAGCCTTCAAGAATGACACTTTACAGGTTTGGGAACACTTCCAGCAGTTCATTGTGGTATGAATTGGCTTATTCTGAGGCCAAAGGGAGAATCAAGAAGGGTGACAAAACATGGCAGATTGCATTTGGTTCCGGATTCAAATGCAACAGTGCCGTTTGGCGTGCATTGAAGACCATTGATCCAGAAAAGGAGAAGAATCCATGGACTTCTGAAATCGATGAATTTCCCATTCAGGTCCCTGACGTGGCAACAATTGGTTCCTGAAACTCTTTTCAGCTCATCATTCTACTCTGCTTAGCCTCAGGTCTAGATGGCATTGAGAATAAAAATCCTTGTTACCTCTATTCTAGTCTTCTAGTTCACTGGTGCCGGACACCGGTGGAGACTTTTCATCTCTTTTATCAGTCTCTAAGTATGATTAATAAATTGTGATTAGTGCAAGGCATCCCTTTCTCTTAAACCTATGATGCCTTTCAAATGAAGTTCTCAATTTATAGTTCAAGAAGATTATTGAATTTATCCGAATAATAGTTTAGGAAATTCATTGACCAAACCCATAGCTTTAATTTTAAACCTCATCTAAAGCTTCTGCAAATAAAGTTGATCTCATACATAACCTTAAGAGAAAAGAAAAAGACTGACAGATTTGTTACATTTGCAAGGAAGTCATCCCAAAAGTCGGTAGATTTTTTTGTTCAGAACACATTTTAAAGTGCAAGCAACTAGCATTTATCAATCAAATAATGAATTCTATTCAAAGCATAAAACAGAATTCCCCATTGTTTTAACTATCCTCTGCTCTTAGTATTCTATACTATATTAATCTCTTATGAATAAAAGTGACTAATTCACTTGAAAAAATTCTGAAAGCCTAACAGTTCTTCAGCTAAACCTGATTAAAATCCTTACAATTAGTACCCATCACTCCCACAATAAACATATAAAAGTTATGGAACACCACATATGACAAGTGAACATCAAAATAAAAATAATTTCTTGCAACAATGAAAAAAATAATAATTCAAGTTCACGACTTTATTAATTTTCATCAACTCTTGCAGAATTTGCTTTGATTTGAATCGGGTATAGAAATGACTGACCGGAGGAGTAGGTGTGCGTGAAGAGAAAGACCGACTGGAGTAGAGGACTGTAAAATAAACTATATTATCGTCAGGTGAAAAGGTATTTACTACTCCGCTACCCGATTGGGCAGCCTCCATTCTCCGGCCGGAGTTGCTGACGCCCGAAATCAATCCAATTTGATATGTTTTTCCCGCGCCCTTTTTTGATTGTGGGAGGTAAACGGCAGTTAATGTAATACGGACTCTTAAAGTACGAACTACCCAGCATACATAGCCATCCGGCCCATCCCTTCGACTAGGATAGGCTTCGATTGGGCCTATGAGAGTTTTTTTTTTCAATTTGGGTAATTTTTAAAGAAAGAATTTAACTTAATTTATTCTTATTAGAATTTTTCGGTCCCATTTTACGTGCCTCGATATCCTATTAATACTGAAGGATATTGATGAGATTCGGATTCAAAACTAATGATTTATTATTTGGAAAAGTCTCGAAATGACAATACAATATTAGCTGCAAATAGAGAGCTGTTATAATTTTGACTTGGGCTACTTATCAAAACTCATCTATGCGATCAATAATATTAAAATTTATTTATTTTAATAAAATCAATATTATTTTATAAAATGCAAGTGATCTTATTACTATTACGATAAAATTCTAAGCATGAAATGGAACTGATTTTCAAATCAAACGACAGAGTAGATGAGCCACTTAGCCACTTATTTTCAAAGGATTTCAAAAGGTCAATGATGGAGAAAGAAAATCATAAGAAAAGTTGCCCTCGTTTTTGTCTCCATTTACAGTTTAGGAATGACCTTTACTTAATCTTTTGGTCCCATCATCAATAATTAAAAGGCTAAGAGTGGTTTGAAAAAGTCCAAATTACTTTATTCCAACCTAATTTGGATTCAATCAAAGAATCGGTGAAGATTAATCCTTATACAGGTAAGACCTGCTTTATATCATTCAAGAAAATCGAATTTATGACTTTTCCCAGATAATATAGCAAATACTTATCAATTACCTCGAATCATAGGGTTAAAAGTCCAATTATTTTATCAGTGTTATAAAACAATGATACAAAATAGATATAAAAAGATTTTCCAAGAAAAAGGTACACTAAAATTAGTTATATGTAAACTAAATAAATATGTAAATTACTGAGAATTATTATGTGTTACATAAATACTTGAAAACTAAAATATTAAATGGATAATGGAATTCTTTTATTATGACAGTTTGATTGTCAAGATCACAAGGACTTGGGGCATAGAAAGGGCATGAACCATATCATTATTTGTTTATGTTTATAAGGCAGCAATCTTCATACATTAGCATCAACATGTTCAATAAATATTATTCCATCCGTCTCATATTACATGTCTTTAATAGTTGCAGTTCTTTTTTCCTACAAGATAAGAAATTTTACAATTATTAATATTTATTTATTATTTATGTTTTTTCTAATCTTATTCTTGATTTAATATTGTCTTATATTTAAAAATACAATTAGTTAAAAATAAAATCAAATGTTGATCGATAACTTTAACTGTTAGAAACTTAATTATACATTATATATATGTGTGTGTGCACTTTGTATTTTGAGCTTTGTTACTTTTTATAGCATTTTCGTAGATATAATATACATATATATATATATTATTTATCCTTACTTCATCCAATTCATAATATAGGTCAATTTAGACCTTTTTACACATATTAAGTATAAAAAATATAATGCATTGATTTAGTCAAAATACCAAAAATATCTTCATTTAAATTACATAGAAAATTGAAGTAAGAAATACCGACAAAGGTAAGAATGGAAAATGTGTAGAAATACTTATAAAAGTTTGTAAAACCACCTATTTTATAAAATAAATTTAAAGGTTTAAACCGGCATACATTTTGAATCGGAGGGAGTAGTGTACATGAAACAAAAGGTAATGTTGTCAAGGATTGAGTGTAGAGCACTAAAGATGGGTCTTGAATGATGCTCCTGCTGTGAATGTGCAAAACAATGTTAGAGGAATTTGGAAGATGTTCTAAATTCCTTTGATGCTTAATTTATAAGATGAGGGATAAAAATGGTATTTACTTTAGGGGATTGAGTGTGCATACCTCAGAATTTATGTTAATGGTGTATTTATATGAAAATCTCAAAAGTCATAATAAAAATATTTTGAAGTAACGTGATATACATATCGTAAATTCTTATTATCCTTTATTTTTAGTGTATGACGAAAGACAATTAGTTATTAAGCGACTATCTTGTATGAGTAGTCTTTTTCTAATTGCATATGTAAAATACTTAATATTATATATTATTGAGAAGCTCTACAAACATATACTACATTTATATCAGACGGTGATGTGGTAAACTTGTTGTATATAAATAGTGTATATATATCATAAGGTAATCGTTGATATTATTGGATGGAGAAATATACTCCCTCCGTTCGTAATTAAATATCTCATTTTCTAAATTAGTTAAACTTTTATTAAGAAAAGTCACACTGTAAGCTTAAAATGAACTAAATCGAACTATTTTCGTAAAATGCTTATTGGACATTCAATTCTTGACGGAGAGAGTATATTTTTCTATCGAAATTAAATATTATCAATCTTATATTCTTTCAGTTTCAAAATATAAGAAATGTAAGTGAATAATCTATCTTATCGTTGTTTGTCAAACCTCTTATTTAATCTTTTCCAATAACACTCGTTATATTTACTACATTCTAATTTTAAAACTCATCAATTATATTATAAAGGAGGAAAAAGGGATTTGGGATAAAATTCCAGGGGGAGCAAAAGGGTGAATATTTGCAATCAATGCCAACTAATTTATGATTCAAGACAAAAAATAAAAAAAATAAAATGAACGTCAGAATTAGTTCACGAGTCCAAATTTTAACGCCACAGTAGCACGTCATCATTGCAGAGCGGATATGTATCACTGCAGGAAGCATGACAACGTTTTTATTTTTATTTTTTATATAAGTGTAATGGCATGGAGTGCAATGCTAAATGTCTGGCCATCAAAATAAAAAAAATAATGTTTAAATTAACCATCATTTTTTTTTAAAAAAAAAGGGTCTTCTATAAAAAATTTTATTTTTAAAAATAATTTATAAATTAAATTTTAATTATGATAAAAATAAACACTAGGATAACTTAATTAGATTTTTTTTAAAAAAAAACAATTAATTAAAAAAATCTGAATATTATTTTATTATATATTATTAAAAGGATAATATAAAAAAAAAATCTTCAAATATAATTATTGGAGGAAAAAAAAAAAAAAGTTAGACGGTGGGACTATATAATTTTTAAAAAAAAAAGAAAGATAAAAGAAAAACCTTTTGCGATGGGAAATGTAAGATTCAGCGTGAATCACCTTTTGAATCTTTTCGCATTAGAAGAATGTGTGATGATTTGAAAGAATGCTAGACGATATCGCTCACTAGCCCTATAAATACCAAGTGAAGGATGGAGATCCCTTAATAATATTAACAGAGAACAGCTACTCCTTTCTAGTATAACTCTGTGATATTTTGAGCATTCTTCCTGATTTTCAGACAGCAAAATTCAAGTTTTCTCTAAGGCAAGTGAAACTTTTATATATCCTTTGTTTTTTATTGGATTATAGTTTTTTTTTTCTTCTTTCCGGCGATTTTTTGAATTTGGGTTATTTTTTCTGTTTTCTTAAGTTTTAGAGGTTGTCATATTTTCTTGTGTTGGTTTCTAAAATAGATTGTCGTAATTTCCAGTCATTTTGGAGTGGGTTCTGTTTATCTTGTTCAATTTTGATGGTTTGAGCGGTCATTTATGCAGAAAGCTTCCATCTTTCTCCTGATATTACACTGGGTTTTGATGTAAGGATGAGTTTATTTTCTTGATTTGAATGTGGATTCCGACTTTCTTGAATTTCTTGAGGGGCTGGAAGCTCTTTTTGTGTTTTGATAATTCGAGGTTGGAGTTCTTGCTTTTATAGTTTTTGAGGTGCAATTACCGGACAAAGTAGCTACAATGTATTGGTGTTTCAATTGCTTGCCCTGTATAGTAGTACAACCAATGGTTGTCGGTGCTTTTCACTTTCACTCGTTCCTGTATCTAAAGAACTATGCTTTTTTGGGTCTTTATTCATCTCTGATGTACTGTGAGGTTTGCAAGATGGGCTGGCACACTTAATTGCTTGTGACCATTATGAAAACAATTTGTAAAATTTTTTCCTTCCGCTCTTGTAGAATTTTTTCAGACTTATGTTGTCAAATGATTTGGGTTGTAACTTTGTGTTGATTCATTCCTTTTTTTGTTCTTCCTCTACTCATGGACTATTTTTGTGATATTGCATTACCTGTCTTTATCAGAATTTAGAATTCATTTGCAAATTTTCCAGTGCTCAGAGTTGCAATAAGTTTGAGAGGATTTGGGATTCATAATTTTGACATTCATGTTTTATATCATTTTAATGCCCACAGAATGGGAGCAACAGGTGAAATGCAGTACGGGGCATATACATATGACAACCTTGAGAGGGAGCCCTATTGGCCTTCAGAGAAGCTCCGAATATCAATTACTGGGGCAGGGGGATTCATTGCCTCACACATAGCTAGACGTCTCAAAACTGAGGGGCATTACATTATTGCTTCTGACTGGAAGAAAAATGAACACATGACAGAAGATATGTTCTGTCATGAATTCCATCTTGTTGATCTCAGGGTTATGGATAACTGCCTGAAAGTTACAAAAGGAGTTGATCATGTGTTCAATCTGGCTGCAGATATGGGTGGTATGGGCTTCATACAGTCCAATCACTCAGTGATCATGTATAACAACACAATGATCAGCTTTAACATGATTGAGGCAGCAAGAATCAATGGCGTTAAGAGGTCTGCTTCTTATCAACTGTTATCATACATGTCCAATGAATGGCTTCAAATGATTTTCCCTTTTCTCTTTCTTGTAGCAACTTGTTTTATGTGTATAATCTTTGAGGATGGCATATCTGAAATGCCGTTCATTATTAGGTTCCTGGATTCAGTGGTGCCATTTAGAAGCAACGATTTGTCACATACTTATATTGTCATAAAACAAAGAAATAAATTCATAAGCAAATTTTGTTTGGTTATCTACATGACTCTTAAGTAATGTGCTTAACATTTTTTAGAATTCAGAAATCATTTATCATTGGGGATTTATTTTTAATTTTCTAGGAGCATCAATTTTGAAGGATAAGGCTATTGTTTAAGGAGATGGAAACCAGTCACTGTCTTAGGAAAACTTAGTCTGCTGAAAAGCAGGTTTTGAGCCTAGCTTATGCAATGTTTTTATCTAGGAATTATTAATGTACTCAGCTTGCAGAAAGCATCTTCAATTTTTAATAATGCTTTGCAGGAGTATAAAAGTTGTTCTGACAGAATGTTTTCTTATTAGTTCTGTGGTGGTACAATAATTGTATATCATGATGGTTTTGTAACACAACAATAACAAATGTTAAATATTTGCTGCAGGTTCTTTTATGCCTCCAGTGCTTGTATCTATCCTGAATTCAAGCAATTGGATACTAATGTCAGCTTGAAGGAGTCTGATGCATGGCCTGCTGAGGTTCTTTGCTTGTAACTTCATACCAAATGTGATTATAATTAGGTTCCTTTAACTTCTGAGAGAGATATATTTTAATGACTTCCAGCCCCAAGATGCTTATGGTTTGGAGAAGCTGGCCACTGAAGAAATATGCAAACACTACAACAAGGATTTCGGAATTGAGTGTCGAATTGGAAGGTTCCATAACATTTATGGTCCATTTGGGACCTGGAAAGGTATAAGTTAAACACAAATTAGTGTTATTGTCCAACATACGCATTGTTTGCGATAAGCTGTCACTTTTAACCTATAAGTTCTTGATTATTACAGGTGGAAGGGAAAAAGCTCCTGCTGCATTTTGTAGAAAAGCTATCACATCCACTGACAGGTTTGAGATGTGGGGAGACGGGTTACAAACAAGATCATTTACCTTCATTGATGAATGTGTTGAAGGTGTTCTGAGGTATCCATCACATATTTAAGATCTGAAACATGCAGATAATAGAATTGAAATTCTAACAAATTTAATTGCATGCTTTTGAATGGGATTCGTGATGCAAGGATAAAATGTTGCATTGCGGGTGTGAACACTATCAAACTGAAATTTATATCTTATAGGTTTGATATACACAACAGAGTAATTGATATAAAGAATATTGATTTCATTGACATGCAAGATATCACGCTGATCTTTATCTACTTAATGTTTTAATGTGGTTTACTATGAAGAATGTGTTAAACTTTGAGGCCTTGCTGTCTTCTGCTAGTGTAGGAGGTAAAAGGAGAGCAGTGATATTTGTTTACGGTTATTGTAGACTGTTTAGATTTCAAATTTTATTACAACTGTTCATTGTACCCTGAATTGAACCTTTCTCCTTGCTCAGGTTGACAAAATCTGACTTCAGGGAGCCTGTAAATATTGGGAGTGATGAGATGGTAAGCATGAATGGGATGGCTGAGATGGTACTTAGCTTTGAGAGTAAGAAGCTTCCAATTCATCATATTCCTGGGCCGGAGGGTGTACGTGGTAGAAACTCAGACAACACTCTTATTAAAGAAAAGCTAGGTTGGGCACCTACTATGAAATTGAAGGTAATTTAATTGTAGAATTGGCTTTCTATGCTGAAAATTTTCAGTCAGTTTATCTGATGTATGACTTGCTGATCCCATCCTAACCTTTCTAATCACAGGATGGCCTGAGAATTACATATTTCTGGATCAAGGAACAACTCGAGAAAGAGAAATCTCAGGGTATTGATGTCTCTACTTATGGCTCATCGAAAGTTGTGGGAACACAAGCTCCTGTTCAATTGGGATCTCTTCGTGCTGCTGATGGCAAAGAATGAAATAGAACTAGCTGGTTCTTCAGTCCAAATGGGAGCAGCTTTTCAAATAGTTGGTGCAACCATAATGCACCATACTTTCATACTGTTAATTGTCTGTCTAATTAGGAGTACTTTTCATCCAGCTTTAGAGTGATGTTATGGAATAATGCCTGCATCCCTTTATTTCTTTTTTATCAGCATTGTCGCAGGAAAGTCTTTGTGTACTTGTTTGAGAAATATATTCTGCTTAATTTGGTTCTCTTTATGAAATTCTCGTTCTGTCCTAATCTTCATGCTGGCAATGTGACCTTCTCCGTTACAACTGGAGAAAACCTTCTTGCAGACGATTTCCTTTATCCCATTCTTAGTATTACTTGTCAATGATCTTGAGAAACAATGCCTGGAGTGAAAACAGAACATATCCAAGCTTTATTATCTCTGTGTTTTCTCAAGATCTGTTTCTTAGTTTCTTGAACTAAGAATCTTTAGTATTCATGAGTTCACATATTGGACAAACTCAAGAACTTCAATGCGCTGTTCTTTACATATCCTACAAAACAGAAGGCTTATCTCAGGTGAGCTGTTGATGGAAATAGGATGGCATTTTCTTCCCCTATGGGAAAAAAGAAGGCAGAGAACTCTGCAATTTGAGTATTGGACAGATCCATTTTCCCCTTTTACCAGGAGGGAGGGAGGGAGGGCGGGAGCGGGGGGGCGGGGCTGGGGCGGGGGCTGGGGCTGGGGCTGGGGCTGTGACACATTGACAATTCC
>JAOXNR010000032.1:11708466-11721825 GCA_028571225.1 Parsonsia alboflavescens | reverse complement strand
TTATATATATATATATATGTAGAACGGTTTTGTTAAGGTGCGCTTTGAAACGCATCTTAATGCGCGCTCCAATCGTTACTGTAACGGAATTTTTGCTACAGTGCTCATGCAGCCAACCAAGCGGAGCAAAAATTCCGTTACGATAACGGTTGGAGTGCACATTAAGGCGCGCTCTGGAGCGCATCTTAACAAATCCGATATATATAATATTTCTATCATATGTTGCATCACACTAAATGACATCATTTTGAATAATAAATAAATAAAACCCAAAACGATGAAGCAAAGCAACACCAACACCGACGGTGTCATCATTTTGAATAATAAATAAATAAAACCCAAATGATGAAGCAAAGCAGCACCTACACCGACGGCAAACCATCGGTGCTGGAATGGTACTGGGGGTGCATCGGTGCCGAAGTGCTGGTTTCCATCAGTTTAGTGCTCAAATCTCAGATCTTGATTCAGTGTCGCTATCCATCGATTCTCAATTCTACTTTCGTCGCGACACACATCATAGGCGTTTTTGGTCTCTCTACTCTACTGCGACAATTTTTTTTTTTTTTTGAAATGAAACAATGTCGTTTCATTAGAGCAGTGTGCGGCGCTGCACATAATAGACAATCTCTCTCTCTCTCTCTCTCTCTCTCTCTCTCTCTATATATATATATATACGAAAATGTTATAGAATGTTATAAAACACACCTTATAGAGTATTTCAATTAAATCTCTAATAATCAAAATTAATGATCAGTTATTAAAAATAAATAAATTCTTCTATAAAAAATTATTTTTTCAAATATTTTTTATAAACTAAATTCTAGGGGTATTTGATTAAATTTTATTTGATTTTTTGAAAAACAAAAGACAATTGACAGTTAACTTTGACCGTTAGAGATTTAATTAAAGCATTCCATAAAGTGTGCTCCGTAATATTCTATTACATTTTCATGTTTATATATATACGGTTTTGCTAAGGCGCGCTCCAACCGTTACCGTAACGAAATTTTTGCTATAGTGCTCATGCAGCCAACTAAGCGGAGCAAAAATTTCGTTACGGTAACGGTTGGAACGGGCATTAAGACGGGCTCCGGAACACACCTTAGCAAATCATTATATATATATATATATATATATATATATATATATATATATGTATGCTACTGTGTACTACGATCAAAACGACGTCTTGACTAATAACACAAATTCTATGTGCACTACGATCAAAACGACATCGTTTTGATCAATAACACAAATTCTGTGTGCTACATGATGCATAGCAATATTCCTATATATATGTATGTGACGATGATATTAATTAATTGCTATAGAAACAGAAAATATTTATCATGGTACTTCCAAGTTAATGAAAGATTGTATATAGAGAGCTTTAAAGATATCATGTGCATATCCAAAGTTTTCTTTAACCTTATAAGTACGTTACTAGGGATCGCGTAATTCAAATCAAAGAAAATTTTAGTTAGATACTCTTTTTGACACGAAGCATTCTTTGAATCACGTACTCTATTGATCTTTTTTTGACGAAATAATGCATCAGGTCTCTATAAGAAACCGATACTTGTTACTCCAATAGTTCGAAATCGAATGTGCCATTTTGATAGTAATAAATTTCATTGAGATAGTTTACTATTTAAAAAAATAAAACATTCAATTTTAAACGATTCAAGATAGACATAAGGACATACAATTCTGGACTTTGAGAGTAAAATCTTTCATCAATATCAAGGTTGTTCTTAGAGGGGTATTACTTAGGAAGCTTTAACCTATCAACTTCCAAAGCTTTTTGAAGATAGTTTTTGCAAAAGCAATGGGCAAGGGACATGTGAAAGTAAAGGGCCCATTCTATATCATGAAGGTAGAAGGTGAGAGACAGAGAGAGAGAGATTGTGAAGTGTTGGTGACTTGAGAGGAGAGAGCATGTGGTCATGAATCCATTGCCCTTTCAGCCTAATCCATTCCCATAGTTTCAGATATGTACTCTGCATATTTTTCAGGAATATACTCTCTCTCTCTCTCAAGTGGCCAAGTCCTGAAAAAAGCACTTTCTGGTTTCTCTCTTTTTACTTGAGAGAGGATGATTTCTTGAAATTATTAGGTTCCTTGGCAAAGCCATAAAAAGACTGGGTGGGCGGGGATTGGTACCTCATTTCATTTGTTTTTCGGTGATAGTGGTCACTTGGAAGGAGAAAGGGAGGAGGAGCATGTCCTTTTACTGATCAGGTATGATAACTGTAAAAGAAGTACGAACAAAACAGTGGACTAAAAACGATATCTTTCTTACTAATATGAACCAAGGCAACAGGATTCGGGATTACGCTCCCTTGCGAGCAGCTCATCATCCAGTCCCATAGTATCACGGAACATGTAAATCAAAGGATAGGCAATAGAATTCAAGCTATGTAAGTCATAGATTGGGGTTGATAACCATGGGGCAGTTTTGGCAGCTACTGGTGGAATTCTCTCTGGAGACGGCTATGTAGTCTTCTCTCATTTGCAAGAAAGTAGTAATTTTGAAATCAGAATCAAAGGTGACGTTTAGTTTTATTATCCTTTTTTGGATCCAACTCTACATCACTTTCAACAGGTCTACTGCATATAATCAAATTATGCATATCTAAAATCTTCCTCATCTTATAAACTACATATAATCTACCTGAAGGGATGACTATGAAAACTAAAATTGCAAACATAGTTTCTAATATTTTGGTCCATTAGATTCTTGACATGTTCTAACTTCCTGGGGTTATATATTATATGAATCTGACACACTTCGGTGACATTAAGATTTGGGGATAATAAATTCT
Organism: Parsonsia alboflavescens; assembly: GCA_028571225.1. Classification (NCBI taxonomy): domain Eukaryota; kingdom Viridiplantae; phylum Streptophyta; class Magnoliopsida; order Gentianales; family Apocynaceae; genus Parsonsia; species Parsonsia alboflavescens. Next base: position 11,719,000 of record JAOXNR010000032.1, on the reverse strand, counting down.
GTCTAAGATAAACATGCCCCGAATAATTTTAAAGCATGATCTACTTACATCAGCTGCAAAGATAATCAATTTTTTCTAGGCATATATATATATGATGTTTTTTGTCTGTTCTATGAAATATCCAGATGGGATTACTTGCATAAGAAATTAGAGGATTTGGTCTAAAGAAGGGCCACATCACCACCCCATGCTTGGTCTGAACTGATATTTTAACTAGACACATAAATCATCAAGTCACAGGAAGGATTTTTCTTATAGTTCTTCAAACAAAGTACAACAGGACAGGGGTTTAACCATGTAACCATGAAAATTTCTTCGTGATTAGAGTATTAATTGAAAAGGTCAATATATGTATATTCCCATACATGGTAATCTATTACCAGATTGGTCCTCTTAGTTTTTCTTGTGTCAAAGTGAATGCTGGACTAAGTCATTCCTATGTAACTAGATTATAGTACAAATGAAGGATATGCCAAGCTTTTCAAAATATGCTCTCCAAAAAGATTTGTCCTAGTCTTCTAGACTGAGAAACTTAGCTGATTGAATGGCAAGTAATTCCAATATATGGCAGTTATTGTCAACAAAGGCATATTATATTACTAGCTTCTTTTTCAAGAGGCCAATCAAAAGGGGAAAATATAGGCTGAGATCACTATGGTGAATTCTAGGAGGTGGGATGTCTAGGTATGACAAGATTGACATAAAAGGTTCATGGTTTCTTATTAATCCTCTTATCATGTGGTTCTTGTTGATCATTATTTGTAGTCAAAACTGAACCTTCTATTCCAAAACATGAGAGTTTTGCAACCTAAAATAAAAGATACATATCAAACATTGAGGACCAAGGATACAATAGGCAACATGTTTCTTCTCGGTAATACTAACTGCTCCTAAAGGCTGAAGTCCGCTATGTATGCCAAATTGACAGGCATCAAACTACTACATTCGAAAGGAAGGGCTAAGATTCACTGTAGCCCTATCTTCTCTAGCTTAAACTGATGGTTGGACAGATGGAGAAATTTTAAAATAGCAGTCTCAAAGGTAATTGGTGAGTCCAAACCTTATAGCCAAATGAATTGGGTTCTCATGGAACATTCATGACCTGAATGGATTGCAACATGTCAGACACAGCAATGACCAGATCACCTGATTTGATCATTCCGCGGGCCTTGAGCAAAGAGAATGTTTTGTTGAGGTTGCTTTCCATATCATCAGAGAAGCTCAGGCGGAAGGGTATTAAACCCCATTGCAGATTCAAACGTCTGCGGACAGAGGTTGTGGTTGTAAATGCAAAAATAGGGCAGTCAGGTCGACAACGTGATAGGAGAGACGCCATGTGTCCATCCTTGGTGTAGACAAAAAGAGCATCCACCTCCAAATTGTTGGCTGCAAAAAAATTATAACAAAAACATCAATTGCCATTCAAATCCAGAACAAAGTGAAACTGAGAAGAAACCATGAAATGAACACCTTGGGTCTTTAACATCTACCTATGGTGAAAAGCAACAAAAACTATTGCATAAAACATCATGAAAGGGAAAGAAGGAGAACAATACACATGCATTGCATAGCCCTTGAAGATGCAGCAAGCAATAATAAATATATATTATATAAATTAAATTTTTAATTAAGAGAGAGAGAGATATATCTTAGCATCATTAGATCCCGGCTCCAAATTCTCACAGGAGGAGGTAGCTGATTAGTTCATACTCCAATGGTTTCCAGTAACCCAATACGCCAAATTTAAGAATCGACATTAACTTTTGGAAATGGCAATATAAGACAAAGATATAAGATTATGTACAAGCAAGCATTGGGAAATGATTAAAACAGATAGAAATATGTATGCAAATACAAATGACCTTCAAGAAAACATTACGAAAAATAACACAATTTAGCCTGGAAATTCTTCATAAAATCACTGACTAGTATGCTCATAATTTTGAGCTGATACCAGGAAAAGTAGTCGGAGGTGCATGTAGATATAGAATTAGTCTTACACCATAAGCAAATAGAATGCATCAATTTCTTGCACAATGTTTTTTAAGAGTATATACTTTAATCTTCCACGAAGTCTGATTGCATAAATGGAAAGTATTTTTTTAATGTAACTTAAAGAATAATTTTAGTGCAGCCATTAGAAATTCTACTTGACAATCCCCAACTAGATTAGACAGTTGAAACGACTGCGAATGAGTTCTCATTTTCCTTTTTTGGATTGCATCGATTGTTTCATTTTCTCTTCAATATGTTAGTCTTCTGATATCCATTTCATGAAAATAAGCAAGTGAACTACGTGGTCCAGTTACAGGAAATTTTGGCAGAGCAATATATCTCATCCCAAAAGGCCAACCTTAGATAAGTGTCACATAAATAACAATTCCTTTTTATCATTTTGCCTCTTTTGTTAAACTCATATATAAGATTACAAATGTGATATACACAACTCACCAGCATTTCAGTCAATCATGAAGTAAAACCACAAAGAAAGTTAAGTAAATAAACATACCAGATACACCAATGCATTCACATAAACTCTATAGAAGAAATCTTACAAAATCAAGAGAAATAGAAAAGATGTTTCCATACCCATCTTGGCAGCAGAGTTGCAAATCTCTTCTGAGATACTGTCAGAAAATGAGGATGCTACGTCAGCAAGTTCCACAGCTTCATGGTGTTTCTCTTCTCTCCACCACTTCTCAATTCTCAGACTAACACTTCTCAGCACACTCAATGCTTTGTCAGGGTACTGACCCATGGCTGACTCACCTGAGAGCATCAAAGCATCAGCTCGTTGCCTAACTGCTTCAGAAACATCAGCCACTTCAGCTCTAGTGGGTGTAGGATATTCTATCATGGACTCAAGCAATTGAGAAGCCACAATAACAGGCTTATTTAACTGCCTGCAAAGCTGAACAATCTTTTGCTGCTCTGAAGGGACCTGTTCCAAGGGGATCTGGGCACCCAGATCTCCTCTAGCAACCATAGCTCCATCTGATGCAAGAATGATTTCCTCCAAGTTCCTTAATGAATCAACACTTTCTATCTTTGCAATCACAGAAATATCACTGTTTCAACAAATAAAATGCACACTAAGCAGATGAGAAATAGTGTATAAGGTACCACTTTGTAAACAAACCACAAGAACTAAAAAAGGGATGTGAAAAGAATAAGGACAAAAAGGTAGTGAAAGAAGAAAAAACAAGTACAACCATTAACGGAGAAGAAAACAAAAAGTATTTTGTTCAATAGATGCTTCAGAAAAGGGCAGATGTATACAATTTAGCACCTCTTAAATTGTTACCTAAAAATTGGGACCTCAAGCACTGAATTTGAATTTTTAAGAGAAGGGGAACATTGCAGCAATATCTTATTGTAATAAACTTTATGCCTCTTCATCCTTTGCTAATGAAATGCATGTTCTTGCACCATTAAAATGAGGGGAATACAAAGATAAGTACATCATATAATACCAGAATGCAGAAAAGTAGCTGTCCATACCTATCACGAGCCCGTGCTTTTATATAGCTTTTAAGGTGCTTAAGAACCTCAGCAGATTTGACAAAGGAAACTGCAATGAAGTCCACACCTTCAGCAATTCCAAAATCAATGTCTAACCAGTCCTGAGAAAAACAGTATCCTCCCATGTAAAATTTCTTAACAAGGACTAAGAAATATTCTAATGTTTATATATTTTAACAACTAACAAATATAATTATATCATGAAGAAGATCATTCACATTCATGTGCAATAAAGTAAGAAGAACCGAAATTGAGAAGGAAAAAAAAAAGGGACATTGTACAAAAAACTTGGTCTGTAATCATGCCTGCAGGTTTTTTCAACATTCTTCTTAACTCTCTTGAGCAAACAAATATGACATTGCTCCCATGAACTGACACAAGAATTTTCATTCTCGTTCAAATCTAGACATATTTTCCACATAGTTCAAGATACTCCAAACACCGTTGCTCTTTTAGTTGGAACTTGGACATGATCAATTCAAGCATTCAATGCATTAGATTTCTCATGTGCTATTTCTAGGAAATTTGAGAGATCCCAATAGAATAGGAAATCCAAATTATAATTGATTTCAACAAATTATCCAACAGGACATGCTAAATTTATTGCATAATCTACTTGATAGATGAATGCCTTAGAGATCATCAATAGTCAATAACATCTGCACCCTGATTCATGGAAGATGAAAAAAAAAGAAGGCCAACCAAATCTCTCAAATTCTTCCCAATTCCATATACAAGTATACAAAAATACCAAAACAATCAAGCCAGAATATTAATACATAGCACTTCTAACAGAAGTTCCTTTCTGTTGTAGGGGATGAAACTGTAATCATACCTGCATTTACCCAATAAATAAGGGCTTAAAAAAAACAAATTAAGCAGACTTTAATCCTAGAAACAATCCATCATCTAAATGATGAAATAATCATAGACTTCAACAGATTTAAACCTCAAACCCAGGAGAAACAAGGAGGGTAATGATTAACAAGATACCGTTTTGACTAAAACCTACTTTTACTTAAAATTCCATGATCTTGACACCAATAGTTCTAGTCAGCAAAAGTTTAATGACATGTCTGATCCTGTTATTTTGAACTTGCAATGAACTATTTCATACATAGTGAAGAAAGTATATTGATTGTTGAAGCTCCAAAACCTTGGTCCCATCCAAGGGCAATGGTCAACAGCTATACTCTGTACTTTTAGGGACTAAACTTCTAAACCTCAATCTAAATGTATGCAAATGTAGATACTAAGCTCAAAATCGCAAATTGAACTATATTGATATTGATTCAATCTCTTATTCCATAATTCTCATTTAGCAAGGTTCTTTCTGAGAAGTGGGGAAAGGAATTCCTTTAGACAATCAACCATGAGGCAGCACAATTAGATGACACATTTCACACTCAAAACATTACAACAAGGATACAGAGACTGATTCTGCAAGGAAGCAGTATAAGTCCCATACCTTAGGGGAAATTGTAGGCAGCATGGCATTACGTTCTCGTACCAAGCTTCCATTTCGCCAGAAGGTCAGATTAGCCCGAGGAAGCAGAAGTCCAGGATCAGTACATCTGCACTTTACATCTGGACCTATTTTCTCAACTACTTCAAATCTTACCATGCCACCATCTATTAGGAGTTCATCCCCAACTTTTACATCTATCATGATACAAACCAATGAAAACTTAATGAGTAAATTGTAAAATATGCAGACATTAAATACATTGTTCTGTCATGTGCAATATTTGCTCCAAAGAACAACAGAACTTGTGTAGTTTGAGGTATCTGACCTTCAGCAAAGCCATCGTAGTTCACATTTATCGTGTGCTCTGGGAGAGTAGACTCGAAAGCTCGAACACTAAAAGTCCATATTTCTCCATCCTGTTCGATATTTTTGGTGTTATTAAAAACAAAAAAATTGCAGAAGGGACTGATAACACAGATAAATATTTATCATTTGCATTCAAGTTGCAGAGCTGACTATTAGTATTCAAGTAAATTAACAGGAAGAAACGAAAATCTACTCTTTGTTATATCCAAAAGTCTAACTGATCATTCTAGTTACATTCAACTGGATCCATGTGAATTTAGAAAGTATGACTGATTGTTCTAGTTACATTCAACTGAATCCATGTGAATTTAGATTAACAGAAGACAAAGGGAAGTAAATTATAAAAAAGAAATATCAAATAGCTCAAAAGTACAAGAAACCATTGCGAAAATCAGAAGCTCTTTATACTTCAAGGGGTTCAAAAGAACCGAAAAAAAAAAAGTGCTTTTTCTCAATATCCTATTAATCCAGCATGCAAGAGAAAAATCTTATATTCATTAAAAAATTCCAAACCAGAATTATCCTTGATATTTTAAAACAAGCTCAAAAATATCCACAGAGCAGAATAGGTTTGAGGCTGGATATGTCTAAACTTTAATAAGTTGATGCATCTGCAATATAGAATTGACAGGTTTTAATAAGTTGAAATGATTACTCTAACAAGCACACAAGTCACTATACCTAGGAAGACATATTGACTGGTTATATACTAATTTCATGTATTCTGCTAATTCTAGAAAAGTTTGTTATAGTTTGAGTGCTGCACTTGAATAAAATACTATTCATGTGAATCTAAGGGAAGGGAGGGGGGGGGGGGGAGAAAAGACTCCGGGGGCAATTCCTTACTGAGAAACAATGTTAAAGAGGGCCAGTCAGATAGATATCTATGAAGAATTTTATTGAACTTCAATCTTAATCCAACTTTGCAGTGCTCCTGTTCCTTTTCACTGTCAAATTAATATTTTAGAAATAGTGATCTATCTCAAGTACTGATAAAATTAAGTTATACTAAGGTCTTATATTTTTGAATAATTGCTTTCTCTGGATTGCAATCCAAGGATTGAAGAAGCATCTGTCAGAAACTAGACTTTATGGAAACAAAAACAATTCAGGCCCTAAACAAATATCTACACAGTAGAATTCTGGTTGCAATGTCTGCATCAATAACAAAAACCATTAATACCAAAATCAAAGGATGTCACAATTTTTATTTTTTCTTTTTCTTTTTTTTTAAGGCCAAGTTGCTCCTCAAAAAAATCCAGATGAAGCCTGGAATATGTACCCCATTACCTAAGTCTCTTATTAACTTGAACCTTCCAAGATCAACTTTGAGGACACATCAAAAGTGAAAATCAGGATAATGACTGCTAGGGTCAGTCTTGAGAACACTACAAAAGGAAAAAAGAACATACGCTTTGTGGGTATCAGAATCTTCTGCCCAATTTCAAACATACAAAATGGAAGGGGAAAAAATAATCTCATAGGCTGACAGAGACTTCTTTACTCAATTCCATCACATAAGCAAATTAAGCAACCAAAACCACTGGTATTTCAAATTCAAGACATGTAAAGCAATCCAACTCATCATTGATAAAAGTCTCAATTCACTTTGTTGGAAACCAAATTTAATAATGGCAACTTGCTGCAAGGAGAATGGAGGTATTAAAATAACAGCAAAGCCACCTATTAAGAAACTTCAAATTTTTTAAATATTTAAAATATCATGAATGTTTACACCCTTCCCAGCTCAATTATGCCAGTTTATTAACTCATCACTGGCCCAAGAGTTCTTCATCCTACATAAACACTCCATAAAATAGAGCTAAACAAACTCATTAATATATCATCATTATCCCTCGACAAAATATCCTGATTTTACCTACTTATGAAGTATCTCAATAACCGAACTCCACTTGTACTGTTGATGTCCATTCCTCGAGATGATCTAAACATTTCAGCATGAAAAAAAGAAAGAGCATACTTTTTTCTCTTGCATTCACAAAAAGATATCTAATTTCATATGTTCAAAACACTTAAACAAATGCTCATTGACATTATGAAATTAATCTATAAAATTTTTATGCCATTGGATACCTCAGCTTTTACAGAAGAAGTTCCACCAAGATCCCCCATGTGAATCTCACTACCTTCAGTATCCATCATAATTGCCACAGCATACCCCTTCTCCTCATTCAATCTCCTCACTCTCTCAATCACCATCTGATGCCACTCCCTAGTTCCATGACACATATTAATCCGAGCCACATTCATACCACCAACAGCCAAAGCCTCCAGCTGCTCCGACCCACATGTAGCCGGTCCAATCGTACAAACAAGCTTCGTCCTTCTCGTACTCCTAAACCCATTCTCCTTCAACTCAACCTCAGTCACAGCATCCACTTCGATCGAACTAGTATCAGCCACTGCCACTGCCACCGCTACTCCACCATGATTCCCACTCGCCGGAGGCCCATTGGATGATACCCCTCCTAACCCATTATCAGACACCAACACTTGCTGAGATGTAGACTCCGGATCCGAAGACGCAGATGAGGCTCTGATAACCAATTGAAACGGTGCACGTACACCAGACTGTTTGAACTTCACCGGAACCCGTACACCTCCGGCTGCGGTTGTGGAGAAGGAAAGCGAGGGTCTTGACGTTGCTGAGAAAGCAGGTGAAGTTCGTGATGGTGTGGAAATGAACAAATTGAGTGATTGAGACATGTTCTCTCCCTGCTACCCCCACAAGAGACCTGTCAGCAACTTAAAAAAGGAGACCAATTGGAAGTTTCCGGTGAAAATGTAACTGTGAACGGCGGCTAAGATTGTAAATGAAGTTTGGTGTGAGACTCTGCGTGAAATGTAGGAAAGAGGGGAAGGGAGAGAGATCAGACAGAAGGTGACTGAGTAACATATGCTGGGGCGGAGAGAGCGAGGTGGGCTGACTCAATTGGAGTTTCGGACTTTTCGTCAGCATTTTTCTTTCTTTTTCACATTTTCATGTTTTCCTTCTAAGGGCAAAATCGGAAAAATGTATGAGAAACCTATTTTGGCTAGAAGCCAACGAGTTTATCCCACTAGAGAGACTTTCTTGGTTTTTTCTTAGCCTCCCCTCCCCTACTTCTTGTCATCCCTCCCCTACCCTCCAAGAATTTCCCACGTCCTTGAGTCTCAAACTCAAGAACTTTTTGTTTCAAATTAATCATATTATCATCGTTTTTCACTAACCTAATAAAATTTCATCACTAGAGATATTTGAAAACATGTGTTTGGTTCTCAAAAGTGATGGAAGTATTTGATAATCACCCTCTCAAAATATTTATATGCTTTTAAAAATCTAACAAAGAGAAGTGATGTATAAAAAACACCTTCGAATATTTAAATAACTAACAATAGTCACTTATAATTAATGATAAGAAAAATTAGTTAGAATGATTTATATTTAATGACGAATGTGGTACAACCTAAAACATAGATGAAAAGTATTTTAATAGGTTAACTATTATATACTTTTTTTTCAAGAAAAAGAAAAACTATTTTATACTTCTTGCATGTGAATTAAAAGAAAATGGATGAAATTTTTTTTTTTTAGCGTTATATAATGATTAAAGTGAGAGAAAATAGGGTGAACTTGCAATCTCTCATTTACTATCCCTCCACTTCACATTACATCTTGGAAAAAATTTCACTTAAATGTCACACATATTCCAATTAAAAACATTGTTAATAAAAATTAGTCACATGAACAAAATATATTTTCTAAAACAAAATAATTATACAGAATTGAAATTTATGGACACTCTAGTGAAAATATATCAATGTGTTATCAGTGCTTCCATTATTACAATCTTTAGTTTTAGATATGTACTCAAATAATTTTCTTCATTGGAGCTAATGTTGTTAATCAGGGGGTTCTCTAGAGGTGTCAATTGGACCCGGTCTCATCCCAACCCTAAGAGTCAAAGAATTTGAAGGGTCGGGACAGGTCGATCCCATCTTCTGAAGGGTTATCAAAATCCAAACTCAATCCAATCCTATAAGGGTTAACAATCGAATTGGACCAATCATTTATTTATTTATTTAAAAAAAATATGTTTTAAAATAAAACAATTCAATTTTCAGTAAATAATTTGTTTAAAATTTTCATATTTACGGTACAATTCAATTTTTCATAAACCATGCATGAGTTTACATGTCATGCGGCAATGCAAACAATCAAATACTCAATTTCTTACAATGTATAAATCAAAAGTAACTTATGATCTGTCTTGAGGTCTCATGCCAGGAAATATAGATGGAACGGGTGGCGATGTTTTATAAGTGAAGTCAATGAATCTGCGGATTGCTAAAGTGATTGAACCAGCAGCACCTGCCTTCAAGTTAAAAATAAGCCGGCCAGCATAAGGATGATGAACCACGTAAGGAAATGAGGTAAGGTTACACTTGCTCCACACTTCACTTGTTTTCATAAATATATATATATATATATATATTTTTTAATATCTTTGATCGCAAGGGTCGATCCGACCTGACCAAACCCTTTCTCAGCCCTCAACTCTTAAGAGTCGAGTTAAAAGATACGTATGTCAAGGATGATGAACCACATAAGGAAATGAAGTAAGGTTACACTTGCTCCACACTTCACTTGTTTTCATAAATATATATATATATTTTTTAATATCTTTGATCCCAAGGGTCGATCCGACCTGACCAGACCCTTTCTCAGCCCTCAACTCTTAAGAGTCGAGTTAAAAGATCCTCGTTGTTGTTGGAATCAAATCTTTTAAACTCAACCTTTCAAAATTATAGGGTAGGATTGGGCCGATTCCAATGACCCGACCCTAATTGACACATCTATCTATATCTCCTATTATGCATGTGTCATTTCCAATTATATTAATGAAGTATGAACTTATCTTTTAGAATATGTGTTAGATTTTTACTGATATAATTAGAAGTGACATCGAATTGTATAATAGGAGATCCTGAACCGTTGTCCCAGGAGCACATGCGAGTTGGTAAAATCGAAGTGATATAGGGAGAAATCCTCTGATTAAAAAAGTTTCGAATCCAAAATTTATATCCTGAATATATCGAACCGAAAAAGTTTTCTCTCTCTCACCTCTACCCTCTCGAACATATTCGTCGATTCCACCGAACTAAGATACCCATGGT
>JAOXNR010000032.1:11685480-11691971 GCA_028571225.1 Parsonsia alboflavescens | reverse complement strand
TCTTCCAACCTTGTATTTAAAATACAAGCTCTTGTACATAAACTCCTTTATTCCATAAGCATCTTCATATGAGATCTCCCTTGAATTATCCCATGCCATGTATGCGCCTTGATCTCCATCACTTTTCCTTCAAGAAGTGTCACTTGATCATTATCTTCTTTCACTCCAGTAACATTCTCATGGACTTTTCCTTCTTGTGCTCATGTCTTAAACGTATTACCTTGATTGGCCTTCACCTCTTGCTCTTTTTGCATAGATAGATACCTCTTCTTTTGTCAAAACACTAGGCACTTTAGTTGGTGAAGAAATATCGTAACTTGAGCTTTGATAACACACTAAATTTGCCTTTAAGTCATGCTTAATTGATGAATCTTTTGATGGTTTTCTACAATTTTTAGATATGTTCTGATATATTTTACAGAATTGAGAGGAATTGCACTATTAAGATGAAGATAGATGAAAAAGGTTTGAAATGCTAAAACATCGGCCAAGGCTTATACTCGCGGGACAAGAATTGTTGAATAGAAAGATGTGCTGTAAAGTCAAACTTTAAATAAAGAGTCAGACTCAAATTTGGCCCTCCCAAATATCTAGTATTTGTCGGAAATGAAAATATCTAAAGGATATCAAGATGGAAGTCAAGGCAATCAATAACACCATTGAAGGAAGGATTCTTAGAGTTGTAAACTTGGAAAGAATAGAATTTTTAGGGGAAAAGTTTTTTTTATTTATTTAAACCACTAGATTATTCTTATTTATTATCTCTTATTCTAGTTTAGTTTTTAAGAATTCTTCTAGCTTTTATTGTTTTCCAGACATCATGAGGGTTAGATCTAGTCTAAAGATCTAAATAGAAGATTTGTAAGACTTATGTTCTTATTTGATTTTATGCATATTTTGGCATTCAAATTATTTCCAATTCAATTTCATTATTACTTGTTCCATTCATTCGAAAGGGTCCATTGTTTCTTTGTGTTTAAGTAATATATTGCAAGTGTTTGATTTTTAAATCCATAATTGTTTATAGTCATTACTTCGTAATAATTAGGGTTAATTTTATAAGAATTAATTTGATCTAATTAAACATTCATACTCGGGAGCTTATTGATTAAAGATAAGTTTCTCTAGAATTTAATGCGATTAATAAATTGAATCTTGAAGGCATTTCTGCTGGTATTTATTAGATAGGGATTAATTAATGAATATTTTCATAATTTGTCTAAATTAGAAAAAATTGGTAAATAATGGAATTCTTATTTTACTTTAACTATCTTGTCTATTATTATTATTATTATTTGGAATGGATACGACATTGGCTAAGTTTGATTCCTATTAAACTATTCTTTTTATTAATATGTATTCTCTTAATTCAAATCTATTTCAAAACCCTCTTTTTTATTTTTAATCGATCATAATAAAAGAATTCAATTTTAGAAATCAAATCTCTGTGGATACAATACCTAGTTCCTATATTACAATTTAGTTTGATTTGGATTTGGTTGGAAATCTTTGGTGGAATTGACACCCATCAAGCTTCCATTAGGCTTTTCATAGGATGACTTACTTTTCTTCAAATGTCTTTCATAGAAGTTAACCATATAAGTTAAAAATGTTGATTAAACTGATTAGCTCAAGGGTAGTTTCAAAACTTTAGCTCAACAAATCGGTTTCACCATCTCCTAGGTTGCAAGAATGCTCACAGGGGTTGCTATTACTAAGAGCTGTAGATATGATTCTTGTTGTAACAAACTCCTTAGATCAAGGGTTAGGATTACCTTCTTCTCTCTCTATATATATACTTTGTATATCTCATTTCATAATACATGAAAAAGTGTTTTGGATCGAACAAACCTCTCTTCTCCATTTCTTTTTGTTTTTCCTATTTCCTTTTCTTGGTATAAGAGCCTTCTATGTAGCCTTTAACAGTGGCTAACAATCCAGTACTTTTTCACCCTTCCCAGATCTAAACGTCCGGCCCTCATAAGTACACATATTCGGTACTGTTCTCTCTACCTTCAACTGTGTTAAGCTTGAAAGGCACAATTTCTTATTTTGGGAGGTGATAATTTTATCTATTTTAAAATGTAATAATCTTGATAGGTTTGTTTATGGAGCATTTACTGCTCTTGAAGAACTCCTTTGTTTAGGTAACACTCCAAATCCAGAATGCATCAATTGGCATGCCACAGATCAGTTGATTCTTGGTTGACTCCTTAGTAATATCTCTCTTGAAAAAGGATATCAATTAATTGATTGTAAGACCTCCTGCCAATTGTTGTAATCTGTCAAATGTTTGGTTGGCACATGCTCTATGTCAAGGATCTTGTATTTCAAAGGAGAGATGCAGAGAACTCAGGGAGGAGGTTTAAAAATGGATGAATATTTGAACAAGATGAAGGAGTTACCTGATAACTTGGCCATTGCAAGCAGTCCTGTTGATCTTAATGACTTGTTCTCTCAAATTCTTGTTGGGGTAGATATTGAGTACACTCCTATAGTGGTGTAGGTTGAAGTTAAGGATGGATTAACTTAGAAAGAGTTCAAATCTCTATTTCTCACTTTTGAGAGTAGATTAGAACAACTTCAGTCTTATAGCAGTTCTAATCTCCCTCACCTTATGGCTAATGTTGCATTCCTTAAAGAAGGAACTCGACCCTCCAAATTAGAGGATTCAGGTCACCAAGGTAGGGTTAATTTTAGAGAAAGAGGAGGAATGTTTCGAAGTATAGATGGTAGGAACTATTTCTCCTAACAAGCCTACTTGTCAACTGTGTAATAAAGTAGGTCAAACTGCTGGAAATTGTTTTCATAGGTTTAATAGAAATTTTGGAACCTCATATGATTCTTTAGGAAGGAACAATGTGTTTGAAGGCAGAGGGAGAAGTCATAATTACACAAATTCAAATTTCTCTACATATTTACCTCCCTTGAAACTATTACTGATACTTCATGGTACCTGGATAATGGAGCCACTAGTAATGTTAATGATGTGAATCTACTCGATCAGAAAGTTCCTGACAATGGTAACCAAAAATTGATTATTGGTGATAGTAAGGCTCTTGACATTTTGCATAATGGTAATTTGGTAGTCACCGTTTCCAATAAACCTCTCCTTCTTGATAATGTCCTTTATGTTCCTTAAATTAATAACAATCTCCTTACCATTTCACAACTACCTTGTTTCTATATGTTTTAACTCTAATTGTTGTTTTGTGAAGGAAACTTCAATCTGGCAAAAACTACTGGAAGGGAAAGCTGAGAATGGTCTCTACACATTTAATCATCATACTGCAAATTCGTCTCCTTAGCCTTTTGTGTTTTCTGTTGTTGTCTCTAAGGATTTATGTTTTTGGCATAGAACTCTAGGTCATCCTTGTGTTGAAGTCCTTAAAAGGTTTTAACTTTTAAGTATATGTAATGTTCCTAGAATTAGTAGTACTTGAGATTTCTTTTGTGACTCTTGTCAATATTGCAAATTGCATAAGCTTCCCTTCCTTTTATCTACTGCTCTAGCTAAGTCACTTTTAGATCTTATTCACACAGACTTATGGAGACTTGCACCAGTAATCTCAACTTTTGGTTTTAAATACTATGTAATTTTTGTTGATGATCATACTCATTATTCTTAGATTTATCCTTTGAGAGTCAAGAGTGAAGCATTTTTTGACTTTTTATCCTTTCAGACATGACTGAAAAATAGTTTAATGCTCATATTAAATACATTCAATCTGATTTTGGTGGAGGAATTTCAGCCTATTGTAGATTTTGTTAACAAAAAGGGCATTTAGACCAGAATATCTTGTCCCAATACATCCCAACAAAATGGGAGAGTTGATAGGAAATATAGGCATGTAGTTGAGATAGGTTTATCTATCTTAGATCACGCAAAAATGCCTTTGACCTATTGGTGGGAAGCTTTTCAAACAATTATATACCTGATCAATAGATTACCTACTCCTGTGTTAAAAGAGGGAAGTCCTTTTGGAATGCTTTACAAGAGATTACCAAACCACACCTTGCTCCAACCCTTCGAATGTACATGTTTTCCATATTTGAGAGCTTACAACAAACACAAACTTAATTATCATATTAGAAAAGGTTTGTTCATTGGATATAGTATCTTGCATAAGGGGTAAAAATGCTTATCTCCTTCTGGAAAACTTTTCATCCCCAGACATGTCATATTCAATTTACATGAGTTTCCTTTCTCCGAATTATTTTCTCTTAAAGTCCAAACTTCTACAAATGTTCCCTAAGTTGTTGTTGTTCCTCCTTTATTTTCTAATTATTTGCATCCAAACTTCTGCAAATGTTCCCTAAGTTGTTGTTGTTCCTCCTTTATTTTCTAATTATTTGCTTTCTTCTTTAGTGGTGGATGACTCAAAAGGAGTTTCTCTCCCAACTCAATCATCAGAGTTTCAACATACTGGGATAGGGAAGTCATTTTCTCATTATATTTTAGATATTCATCCATCTTTTTCTTCTAATTCTAATATGTCTAACACTTTACGCTTTAGATTCCTTAATTGTCAAACACAGTCATCTACTCATCCTATGGTTGCCAGGAGCAAGGCAGGAGTTCATAAGCCTAAGATTCCATATGCAGGAACTATTGTTGTGAACAATGATGTTAGGAAACCTTGAACAATTAAGGAAGCCTTAGCTCAACCACACTAGTTTGCTGTAATGAAGGAAGAATTTCAAGCATTGCAACGGAATCACCATGGTTATTGGTGCCAAAATAGGAAAATCACTAAGTTATAGGGAACAAATAGGTCTTCAATACTAAATTAAGACCAGATGGCTCCATTTTGAAACATAAGGCTAGACTAGTGGCCAAACGGTTCCATCAAACACCAGGAGTTGATTTCCTTCAGACCATTAGCCCAATTATTAACCTTTCAACAATCAAGATTATCTTGACCTTGGCTGCTACCTTCAGATGGCCAATACAACAACTAGATGTCAATAATGCTTTTCTTAATGGATATCTTGCAGAAGAAGTTTTGATGAAGCAGCCAGATGGTTTTGTTAACCCTCTTCTTCCAAGACATGTTTGCAGACTTAACAAGGCTCTTTATGGCTTAAAGCAATCTCCAAGAGCCTGATATGACCGATTAAAAGAGAGTTTTTATTTTCCCATGATTTTCATAATAGTAAAAGTGATTCTTCATTGTTCATTTTCATAAAAGGAAAACAAATACTCATGTTGTTAGTTTATGTTGATGATATGTTGTTAATTGGGAATTCAAAGAGACTATTATAGGATTTTGTCAAAACTTTGAATAAATTTTTTGCTCTCAAGGATCTTGGACCAATACATTATTTTCTTGATTTTCAAGTGACAAGAAGTGCCATTGGCTTCTATCTCAATCAAGCTAGATACATTCAAGAGTAGCTGAAAAAAGTCAGAAATGACATCTAGTAAGTTTTATTCTACTCTAGCAGTGGTAAACAAAGTACTCCTAGCCCATGATGGTATTCCACTTGAGAATTCTATACAATATAGATGCGGATTGGGCTTGTTATCCAGATGACAGAAAAAGTGTAGGAGGCTATTGTCTTTGCTTTGGAGATACACTGGTGTTATTGTCCTCAATGAAACAAACCGTTGTAGCAGATCTAGAGCTGAATCAAAGTATCAAGCTTTGGCCTCCCTAGTAGTAGAAATCTGTTGGATTTTGTCCTTGTTTAGAGAGCAAAAGTTTGTAATTTCATCTGCTCCAACAATTTGGCGTGACAATATAAGTGCATTGGCTTTAGCTTCCAATCTGATCTTTCATGCAAGGACCAACCATATTGAAATAAACCTTCACTTTGTTAGAGACTTAGTCATACATAAGAAAATGAACGTGTTATATGTTTCGTCCTCCAAGCAGGTAACTAATTGTCTTACAAAACCTCTTTCACATGGAAGATTTTCATATCTAACTTAAAAACTTGGAGTCACAATATGTCCTTCCAATTTAAGGGAGGAAGTTAAGAATGTTGATTAAGTTGATTATCATAAAGTATTATTTCCTTTCCCATCTTGGACTTATTCCTAGCTTTTAGGAGTAGATTCCACCTTGACTAAGAAAAAAGAATCATGAAGTCGGGCTTAATAAGCCTATTTCCATGATGGGTAGAATATTTCGCTGGTAAAGAGGAAAGTAGTAGGAGCAATGCGGGAGCAACTAGTGGCCTTTTACAGTGACCCGAAAGACGAGGGTGTTATTACTTAAAAAACTGCGTGATACGACATAAGGCTACTAACGAAGCCTTCTCACATTTTGGCCTCGCAGATGCCCTTTCTTCTTTCTCCCTAGACCTATACTATAGGAAAATCTATTGCTTATGTAGGGGGTTACTTAAGTAGCCCTACAGGCTCATGTATTTCTTCCTAGAAGGTAGCCTAACCATGATCTAGAACCTAGACGATGAGTTTACCACAATAGCATTTAGTTCGATCGAGTTCTATCTGTATCCATCTTCAAATCACAAAGAAGAGC
>JAOXNR010000032.1:11662980-11677980 GCA_028571225.1 Parsonsia alboflavescens | reverse complement strand
CCTTGCTTCAACCTGACTAAAAAGTCCCGAGCGAGCACATATTTAGTATACGGTATGATGGGAGGGAAGGATCTATCCATGACTTCCTAACTCAAAAGGTAACCTTGTCAATGGGAAGAGGGAATAAAGTCGGACATCTCAAAGGGATGTGCCCAAAGAAGATAAGATATGAGCGAGTATGGGAGAATCCGGTTAAGGAAACAAACAAAGCCTTTTGCTAAGGTAGGATCCTCAGGATGAAAGGGGTGTGATTTCAGTTAGAGATTATAGTGACTTAGATGAGAGGGCTATAGGGAAGTTTCCCTTATAAAGAAATGCACCACTTCTACAGACTGGACTAACAGATGTAATATCATAGGATATTTACCTTATCTGACACAGACCATTTCGAATGATAGGAGAATGACTCGAGGCTAAGGCATTGGGCCAAGGAAGAATAAGAAGAGTAAAGAATAAATTCAGTCTAAACAGCAGTATGGTATGAAATAGGTTATGAAGTGTGGGATCACTCAAACGAAGAATCCGAGGCAGCTGACTCATCCGACTTAGAATCAAGTCCGACATCGATCCATACTTAGTTAAGTGTTTACAAAGGTACTCCTAATGTGTTTGAAGAGAAGCCTCCTTCCGTCACATCCGAAGAAGGAACAAGAACTTGGATAGATGCCATACCAGCTCTTTCAATTCAAGTGCAGTTGATGAAGGAAGAAGGCCCAAAGGTTATAACAATAAGGAAGGTTAACTAAACTTACTCGTTAGAGCGAAAGGAAGCTTACTCTTTTCTTTAGAGTATGGGGATTTGACTTCTTTTTGTTGAACGGCATCTAGATCTGCCTATCTAATTAGGATTTTCCACAGTGGTATCTTGTTTGAAACTGCTCCAACTCACTGCTCCTCCATTACAAGTAAAGATAAACCAGAGATAGAAAATCTATCATCCACATCTGCTTGGAAGTCAGAATCTGTGAAACCCTATAATCTCAAATCTCCTCCATCATAAGTCAAGAAAAAAGATTTTTTCCTTCTCAGATACATAAAGATAGCCTTGACTACAGTCCATGGTGGTGCCCACAAGCAACATTACCAGATTCGAAATAAATTGAGGAGCAGATTCCTGAGCAATGGAGGTGTAACCAAAAGTTGAGAAAGAACAGCCGATACAAGAAGAAGCAATAGAAGTTGAGCCAGTGTCCAACCAAGCCAGAGTGAGATCACCAAATAAGGAGAAGAGCCCTTGGCAGACAGGAGTACATACTAGATGCTCAGAAGAAGAGAAACCAAGTGAGTTAGAAGAATCGGAGGAGGAAGTTCCTTAGTTACAACTAAGGACATCTACAAGGATTCAGAAGCCAAATCCCAAATATGCGAATGCAACGCTAATAGAAGAGAATGGTGCAAAGGAGCCGAGT
Organism: Parsonsia alboflavescens; assembly: GCA_028571225.1. NCBI lineage: Eukaryota > Viridiplantae > Streptophyta > Magnoliopsida > Gentianales > Apocynaceae > Parsonsia > Parsonsia alboflavescens. The sequence goes on along the minus strand of JAOXNR010000032.1, from coordinate 11,676,571 downwards.
ACTTACGAAGAAGCAGCTCAGTCTAAGGGGTGGAGAGATGCAATGGAAAAAGAGATCAAGGCACCAAAACAGAATGAAACTTGGGAGTTAGTGTCACGACCTACCAGAGTACAACCCATCTCATTTAAATGGGTATACAAGGTGAAGACTCATCCCAATGGATCGGTGGAAAGGTACAAGGCTCGTTTAGTGGCCCGAGGATTTGAACAAAAGTATGGGCTGGACTATGACAAGACATTTAGTCTAGTAGCTAAAATAACTACTGTGCGTGTGATGTTAGGACCAGCAGCCAGCAAATCTTGGAGGCTCTGGTAGATGGGCGTCAAGAATGCATTTCTGCATGGCGAGTTAGATCAAGAAATATACATGGAGTAGCCGCCCAGGAAGGCTGCTCTATGTATCAGCACTCGAGACATCAGTAGTCTCAAATCTATCCCTTCCCCAACCTTTTTCTTGGTTTATCTTATATATTAATTACTCGAGTGTTGGTCTTATATAAGGTGGCTCACTCCCGAATTCAATCCATTCATTAGCAGCGACCTTAGCACGCATCATATCCACCAGCCATTTCACTCGAACCTGTAGTAAGCAATATCCTTCACAACTACAGTTGAAATATTAAGATTTTCTTTCTCTTTCTTGGCATCAACAACCTTAAGAACCATAGGTGCACCAACCTAGGTAGAGATTGTGGTGCAGTGACCGTACCCGAGATAGATCTAAACCGACGGTTGCGGAGAATAGGTGCAACAAGGGAATAATGAGAGGTTACGTAAGCTGACCAAGCTCCTTTTTCTACAGATTGAAAAAGAAATAGGTCAGTGTTCTTCCCACTAAACGTGCCTACACCCTGGAGAATGATATGATTGACCGAGAGTACTTATGAAACTCGACACTGGCCTTAAGCTCTGCGACTTCTTGAACTATTTGCATCGCTCTATTCGGAAAAAGCAAAGGCTATGATGAAAGTTCGAATCTTCTTCCATTCCAAAGTTCGAATCTTCTTCCATTCCAAAGCCCCTCTATTTTAGCTTAGACTAACACCACCAATTCCTAGTGCGACAACAAAAACTACCCTTAACGTCAAAATGAAAGCCCAAGTCAGTAAATTAGTGAATACATAGTGCATGCTAATAGAAGAGTGAAGGTTGTTGTACCGTCGACTCTTTCTAGAAGATTAAAGGATTGGGTGATGGGAAGCTTCCGATCTTGATTAAATGACTTCTTTTACCATTCCTATTGAAAGTCTCTTTCTAAAGACTTTTGAAGGGCGCTCTTGTACAAGAGCTTCAAGATAAAGGTTGGCTTTGGATTCGATCCATTGAACTTACTGTTCTAAGCGGATTCATTTGCAAAAGCTGGAGAATCCATTCCTAATCTTTTTGACTAATCAGCTGTGGCACTTAAAGAAGCTAGACCTTGGAGTTCCTTGAATAGAAGGAATGGGAAAGTCTCGGTATTCTTTGTAAAAAGAGATTATTTGCTGTTTGCAAGAATGCCACCAGCGGAAATCAAACTCTCCTTTGAATGCCCCTCTTCTCATGGGATCCTTACAAGCTCATATGCCATCAAAAAAGTAAGAAAAGACGACGATTGGAATCTTTATCAGACACGATTCTCCCCATCGATTTCATATTCCTCAATAGCAGGTTGAGATCAGAATCTGATTTGCAAGCCTGACATCGTTACTGGACGAGGAAGGGGAGTAAGAAAAAGAAGCCTGTTCTAGCACCAGCTTCCTTTTCTTCCTTTCTATACCTATCTTGACCGGGAAGAGAAGCAAGGACTTGACTTTGCCAGCTACGCTTTCCTTAATCCGTTTCACTATTAACTGGTGGGACGTCAACACTAGAAGTCGAGACACGAAGGAATTAGTTCGATCAAACGCGCCTTCTTTTATATCAATAGGGGAGAGCAGTACATCTTAATGAAAGGAATTCAGCCTAGGAAAAAAGCTTGAAAAGATCACACGGGGCTTGACACGAGGATGAACTCACTTCCTCTTATCTATCTTTGAATCTCTCTACTACGAGATCTAAGACCGTGAAATAAGAGCTCTATTCTCGATGTAGTATGTCTTACACGAGGGGAGGGAATAGCATCTTTCAGTCTACAAGGTTCTCATATAGAAATGAAGTTACCATAGGCATCTTCTTCTTAATTAAGATTAGTAAGAATGGAATTAGAACTAAATGACGTAAGGTAAGGAAGTTCCATCATCAAAGATGGCCGTAGAACAGCTGGCAAGGGATGATAAAAACACAGGTACCGTTAACAAGCCCATGAATTTCACTTTCAAGCCAACCTCATGCCTTATGGTCTTATAGTTCGTTTGAGTAGAAAGGGCTCTTCTCTCTCTAGCTTTCCTTTTTTGCTTGACTTAGTTAACTAGATATGGCTTCTAAATGTAACTACCTAGCCCCTTTCCTCGAGTCGCGCCTTGCTTAATGCCCTCTCGTTTTCACTTCGTTCTTACCTGTCGGATGAAGACCGTACCTTTGAAGTCGTTAACTAGAGCTACCCTGAACATATCTCTCCTTTTTTTTTGGATTGGTCTAGTTTGAACTTCATCCACTTAAACTTCTCTTTTATAGGATGAAAGTCTAATTCCCAATACTATCTGGGGTGATCCATAATCGTGGATCACTCACTCTCTCTCCGCCAAATAAATCAATCAAGCGCTAGTATTCGCAAGATTCTATACCTTGTCAGAACGTCTCTCTGATTGATTCTGAGGTGTGGTATGATGTACATCCATCCAAAAGAAAAGGGTGCTCCCACGAATGTTTTCTTCTTTACCATGGGCTGTCTTGGGCTTAAGGGGAAGCCTCCTTGATTCATTTATGAAGTAAGAGAGCTGATAATCAGCCGCTAGTAAGAATCCGATTGCCAGTAGGAGAAGCTAGTGAATACCAGACCGGGTAGAAGATGGTACTACTTCCTTTCGAATGACTTTAGAGGGCCTTGAATTGAGGGATGTAAGCGCATGGTTTTCTTTCTTGATTGATAGAAGGATGGATTCTTAAAAATAGTATTTGAACTTTGCTCGCACAAGTGAGATGGCTGCCTGTGTGGTAGCGACTGATAAGCACCTTATCTATTAAGTGGGGTGCATCTACCGGGAAAGCCTCCAACTCAACATGTCCGATGCGATATAATATCGGTCTGCTACTTACTATAGGTAGAGGTGTCTTACTTGCCATACGAATTCATCCCCAAAATCCATGGGCCCCTCAATAGAAGGAGTTTACCGGTGCCAGAGAGAAAAAACCGCTAACCGAAACAAGACATATGAACTTTGACCACAGCCACCCGCACTTGCCAACCCGACTAGCTATTTAGGCTATTCCCTCTTCAACTTTCCTCTAACCTAAAATAGTCGTAGCGCTCCAAATTTAGATTTAGAGATAGATTTCTTTATTCTCTAAGCTAGTTAAACACCAGAAACATAAGGAGTTTGATCTAAAGCTAAGCAGCTGGAACGACTACCCTGGAGATGTATTCTTTGATCCACCAATCAAGAATAGAACTAGCTTGACTTAACTATCCCTAGAGCCCCCTACTTAAGAATCAAAAGGAGAGCTTTAGAGCTAAACTGACCAAAAGCCTACTCAAGAGCTAGATTGAATAAGTCGGAAACGGAAGCTCGCTATGAACGTTAATGAGCAAAGGTGGCAACCAAGTTCTTACTTTCGTCTAAGCCTCTTTCTGACTTAGACTCGAAAGCCTCACTCATAAGTTGTCAGGGCTTTCCTAATCAAAGGTCTTTACTATCGCCTTTCCTTTAATCTATTCGAATTGCACCCGGCCTTAAAAGATAGATATTCAAATAGATCTGTAGGGAGGCATATCTCTGTCTCGAGAAAATGCTTTCTTTTTAGCCTATGTCGGCAATTTAAATGGGCGGTCTCACAACCCTCGATAAAGGCCTCTCTTATTGGCGTATAAGTTAAAAGGAAATCCATCCAATTAGAATTAGAAAAGGAAGAATAGGCACATCTAGTTCACATGATATCTGGAAACATGGAGAGGAGCAAAGCCAATCAATTGCAGGAAAGCGGGAACTCGAAAAAGTAGGCACATTCTGCTCTTCTGTATGACGGAATTCCATTTTTATGCCCATGTTGTCTAAAACTTAAACAAAAGGCAAACAGCTTTCATGGGATGCGATGAACCAGCGTACTAAGCCTTTTCCTTCTGCCTTTGCTACCGACGGGGTCTTCCCTTCTAAATAATTTCATCCTTAAGCTAGTTAGCCTTTACTTTAGGCTTAGTTAGTTAAGAGTAATCCCCCCTCTATGAGAGCTGTCCAATACCAGTTGATTCATTAGCAATGGTAGTAGGAAGAAATCCTCTACGCTTTAAGCTAGTTATTCATTCTTTAAGGCTTTTTGTCGATACGAAGGCTGAAGAAACATCTCAGAGTGTCAATTGGTAGAGGGTAGAGGAGGATGAGATTCATGCCCTGAAGGAGAATCTAACTTGAGATTTGGTACCGAATGTAAAAGCCATATCTTGCAAGTGGGTTTACAAGGGTACGATCGAAAGGTATAAGGCTTGCCTAGTAGCTCGAGGGTTCTCACAGCTGTATGGTCTGGACTATGATAGTGGCAAAGATTACCACTGCACGTGTCTTGCTCGCACTTGCAGCTAGCAAGTCATGGAAGCTTTGGCAAATAGATGTGAAGAAGGCCCACAAAAGCACGAAAGCTAGGTTCATTTTTATCCTCATATGAAAGTCATAATAGAGTCTTGTATGACATCTGTAGGAAGATAATGCAGCTAAGCCGAGACTTGCTTCAGAGGCATTTCAGTCTTTATTTGCTGTTGCCGATATGATCTTTTCTCTAGTTTTAGAAGTCAAGTTTGCTGCTATCATAGATAAGGGTTACAGAATTGATAGAGAGGAATCCAATCACCTTGGCTTGGTTTGAAAGAAGAATTGCAGCTTGATTTGAAAGGAAATCTTTAAATAACTCTAGGGCTGGTTCCACACCAGATAAGAGAGTTGGGATGAAGCGTTCACTGTTCTCCAAGGTAGTGAGTGACTCTCGTCTCGGTCTTCTAGAAATGGAAGGGTAGTTCAATGAGCCAGGGGTGAGAAGATGCTCTTCATCTGAGCTAGAAATATCTAAGATCTAGGCTAGGACGAAATCCCACTTTCTTTATGTAGTTCCTCCTACTTGAATCCAGATTGCTACCCACCTTTAGCGAACAAATGGGACTACGGTCATGATGGAATAGAACCTCTTCCTCCTCCTACCCTTGGAGAACTCAAAAAGTATGTTCGAAAGATAGTTTAAATAACTTCAATTCTTACCAAAGAAGAAAAAAAGGAGTGCGAAAGCTCCCAGAGCGAAGTCCCACTACGAAGTCAAAAGAACTTGGCTTCGGGCATCATACAATAAGAAAGTAGCGGATAAAGCTTTGCTTTGGGAAAGAATTCCTTCTTATAATTAGTAAAGGTAAAGCCAAAGAAGGACGAGAAGTTAGGAAGTGTCGTGGGACTCTATCCGATCTACGTTCTCAATTGAAGCTTTATGACAAGAAAGGCTTTCCTCCACTAAGATGACATCGCTTATTCCATGAAAAGAGCTCGTGTTGTTCTCCTTTGTTTGCAACATTTGTTGACTTTTGGCTCTTTTCGTAGGCTGAGCGGCTAAGGACTTGAGTCCAGTGTCCTTCGCGGTGACATCGCTATGAGCAGGACGGATTGACCAATGTCCGATGCAAGAGAAAAATGGACCCTCCTCGCTAGCAACACAGTTCACTCCTGCGGATTCTTTCACAACTGATCAAACCAAGTCAGGTTACAGGGAAGAGGATTTAGACGGATTCCCAAAAAAGCCATCTCCAGCCAATCCGGAAAAGGACGTAGAGGAGAAGGTCAGGCAAACGATGTAGGCTTTGCTTGCTCGCTATAATAGGCTGAGCGAAATAACATATCCGTGGGGTTAGTAAATCCTTGGAAATGGGGATTGAAGAGAAAAAACTTTATTAGAAAGGGGCTCTGATCGCCAAAAGTTTTCAGTTTTCAGTGATGTTTATCAGAATCAATGGCATGCCCTCAATGCAGTATCGGCATAGCTAACAAAATGGAGCTAGATCTCTGCCCGAAGAAAGCGTCGTTTCGGACCCCTCACGGGTGGTGTCGTGCCTATCCGAGGAACTTGTCGCTTCCTTCTCCACTTCTTTCTCTCAAGTCGAAGCATCTTCAACAACAGCTAGTTTGTGGAGAGTTGCATTAGCTTGGGTTGCTTGGTTGCTTTTCTTGAGTAAAACAGCTTCTTTTTGTCTTGATGACGGTCTGCCTATCCTAAACTCTTCAACATATTCTTGAGAAGGGGGTATGCTCGTCTTGAAAGCCCTTGCCTTTTGGCCTGTCTTCTCTTTACTTCCGGGGAGGCTTCCATCTCTCTCTCTACCTCTTATTTATTTATCTAACTTCCATTTTATGCCCAGCCATACCAACGTGGGAAACCTGGCTTCCCTCCCTTTGAAGTGCATTTTTCAGATCAGCTCCCCGAGTCACTAGAAAGAGGGTGAAAAACGTACTACTTCTTCATTTTCATTCATGGCCTATTTTTTGATTGATCTCCCTTTTTCGTGTGAATTCAACCTGAGGCAAAAGAGAAGTCATACAAAGAAAGGTTCTTTCATGCAATGCATAATGGGTGGGCCTCCTATGGATTTCTCTAGCTCAATGAATGAAGGGAGGAGTATGAGGAATTGTAAGTTCTATATGAAGATTCAAACAAAAAAAAAAGAGGAACCTTATCTTACTGACTAAATGAGGAAGAGTTCTTTATGCGGTCTCACTTTACCACCATTTGAAATGCTTGAAACTTTGATTGGTGGAAGCCAGTCCATGAAGATTTGACTTTTCTTACGTGAAATTCCCCTCTTTTGGTAAGCATCCAATATCTCAGCAAATGAACATTTCTCTAGGCTTATCCTGCAGTTTATACGTCGTTCGAAAGCTGCTTCAAGGATCCAACGAATAGCTAAGGTCTGTTGAAGATCCCTGGCTACAATCCCAGGGACATCATAAATAGTACCAAAAATTCCTACTTTTTCTACTTCACATATAGGCTTTATAGTCTCTAGGGCGTTAACCATAAGTTTGATTACATTGCGTTCAGTTTGAGCTGGGCGATGAAAAGTTTGACAAACAATAGCACGAATTCTTTTTTTTTTTACCTTTTTTCATGTGAAAGTTGACCAACTTCTTGATCAATAATTTTTCTTCAAGATCCAAGCCACCCATATAGCTTATAATTTTCGAGCAATTGGAAGGCCCTTTCAATGATAAGGCCGCTGTTAGACCACCATCTTTTTGTTTTGGTAATGCTCTTAATGGTGAATAGATTTTTTTATCTCCTTTTGCTTTTGAGACGAAGACGGCATGGAAGAAAAGCCATGAAACCAGCGATGTATACTGCAAAACCTCCTTTTTTTTTCCTAAAAAGAAGGTCTTTGACCTTTGAATTCATTTGCCAAATCTTGTTGAGTTCCATCCAAGCTCGGTTGTGCCTGAATCTTCATGGAAGAAGAAGAATCAGTTCACCAGCTACAATATCTATAGATCCCACCAAATCATTAAACCTGGCCGCTGCTCTCTCTTTGATAAGAGATTCACCGGCCACTAGATCGATGAAGAATCTCTCTGAAATCCGCTCTTTGATCAGTGATTCACTGGCCACTAGATCCAGGAATCCCACCTTATTCTCAAACCTGGTGGCTCGGTTGATTGGCACTCCTATAAGCTCATCTTGCATACTAATTCTGGGGGTCCAAAGTCCTGCATCTACCAAGAACATTTCTTCCCTTAAGCATAAAACATCAGATTGTAAGGTGTTTCCACTATATAAGAAAAAACTTGAATTAGATCTTGGAAATGATCAACTCAAATAGATGCTCATCATAAGCTTTTTTTTCTATTCTTACTTCTAGATTGGGACTGGTTCTGAACGCAGAGTAACATCATCTTAAACCAACCTCACAGATCTAACTCAATCTTTTAACCGATGTAATCCTCCTAGCCCAGCCCCAGCCTATCTGTTACCCCTCATTGCGCTTATGGCCAATACCCCACTATGATTAGATCATCTTTCTAAAAAGCGATCATAGTTCTGGATGGCTCTCATAATCTGGCGATAGGGAATGCTTTCTAGGGTGCCAAATCTCCATATCTGAGTAACATACAAGTCATAGGTACGTCGACTCAAAAGCTCACCTTGCGGAGAATAAAGAAGCCCCCAAATATCTCTATATCGAGAAAGAATGGAATGGGGAGGAACCCCATCATCTACCAAAGCGGCCTCCACATATCGTTCCATAATGACTTGGGCGTCGATAATGGAGACCATACGCTCTAGGTCCTCATTCCCTCCTAAATTGAGGAATAAGTAATGGATGAAAATGAAATTCCTTTGGGTGTTATTCGAGATAAGAAGTGCGTCTAATTGCAGAGAACAACGGTTGAGGTACCGGTGGAACCTCAAGAAGACTAACCGATTCTTCCGGCACAGGCAATTCTACCGGAGTAGGTGGGGGCGAGAAAGTGTTTCCATTATTTCAATAGGCGATGGAAGGAGGGTGAACTCCTAAGCCTAAGAAAACATTAGCACAGGCTATCACAATGAGAAAATGCACAAAAAAAAAAAAAAAAGAAACAAACTGGGTTGGATAGTTTTTTCGAAAGTGAGAAAAGACTACTACAGAAACTACTATGAATGCAATTCCAAAAAAACTTTTTTTTTTCCAAGAAGAATTAACTTACTTCCGGAAGAAAATAGAAATACCATGGTTCCATTGCATCACAAGGACCAATTGTAAGGAATAACCATTTTAGAATTGAAATCATTTGCTTCATTCTTTTCTTCCTCGATCTTCAAAGAAGGCTGACTCCTCCTACTCCTCCTTCTCTTCTATACAGCTCCTCGTTGGTCCTTTCTTTTGACATAACATTCTCGGTCGCTCAAGAAAAGAGACTAGCTCTCTCTCTATCATATATTATTATACGCAATATCTTGAAAGGTGAAGAGTGACTACTGATTTCTGCTCGTACTTCCTATTACTGTAGTGATACAGTACTCTTGCAAGAGCACTTACGGCAGCTCATAGCCTTCCTCAATCTTCGGAAAATGAGGCATAGTCTTATATCAATAGATCGTCGTGGCATGAAAAATTCTCCTACCTATGCTATGGACTCCTCATCCTATTGAATTGATGTGGCATGAAGTCATCAAGACATATCTCATTGAAAAAGTCTTTTTCGTGGGATTCAAACCCATGATACAATCTTCTCATATGTCGATTTAGCAAACCAATGCCTTAAGCCACTCAGCCATCCCTCCAAATCGAAATTTTATGCTTGCCCGAAGGGCTATCTGATCCGCGTAGAAAGCAATAAAGCACTGGCTTGCGAACTCTTCCTCTATGAGCGAGACTCTATCCAGACCTCCCCGGCATCCAAGCCATCCAAATCTACAGGTGAGGAACATGAAAACCCCACCACTGAATGATGAACTTTGCGCCTCTGACCCAGACGAATAACCCCACCACTGAATGACGAACTTTGCTCCTTCGACCCAGACGAATGGAATTCATATCTCTTTCGTCTGGTCGCCGGACTATGATTCTTCTATTACATTACATTACGGAGAAGTCCATTCTTGTCATGATCGATCCGCATCCTACCGTAGTGCCCGGAGAACCTTAGCTGACAAAGCTAGCTTACTAAGGCGAAGGAATTCTTCGTTGATTGCATGAACTAGCCAGCCAGCAAGCCCCTTACTCACCTCTCTCTGTTTAAAAAAAGCTCTCACCGAAAAGCAAGCAAGCCCCTTTACTTTACGTTGGACCGAAACGGAGGACAGTGTCATTTTGTATGACCTCAAAAATAGACTACCGAAAGGTATGAGATTACTATCAACCTACAGATAGTCTTTTCTCTCTTATCCTCCCTTCGTCGATCTGCTAGTCTTAAGTTGTCGGTTGTCCTTGAGAAGGGGGTCTCTCAGGGCGGGTAGGCCAAAGTTCCTTTCAGACATGGTGCCCTACTTTTATATGTATATATAGGCCACTCGGAGTAAGCCATGTGCTACAGCTTAGACACCTGAGATCGAATCAGAGATGGTTTGCTAGTCTGGCTGAGACTGCACAGGAGTATCACAAATCATATCCAATCTTGCTGTCGAAAGTGTCATCTAGTCCTGCATCCTCTAGTAAAACAAAATGTTCAATCGATGTGTCGGGTTCATTCTCAGTAGCCATACCAAAAAGGAACCAATGCCAACAGAGGAGTTACGGGCGAGCAAGGAAACCCTATGGCTAAGAAGACTGTGACAGTGAAGAGAGGGATGAGCCCGAATGCCCACTGGGGCTATCTCCTATGGGTCTTAGACCAGTAGAACCGATGAAATAGAATGAATCATCTCTTTTATGTGGTTAACACATGGGGTTGAAAGGTTTGACGCATGCTCCTAGCTTTGCTGGAAACACTCTGGACCCGCTCAATCCAGGAAGTTCAGAGGGTAGGAGGTATGGAGAAAGGAAAGCATCTAAACACATTCTAGTGCACATCGGCCAGAGGCGGCGGACATCCAAGCTAAAAGACAGGCTGGCGAGCCCCAGCAGCCAACTTCAATGAAGGGAGGAAGACATCTTCTAAAGGGAGACCAACTCTTTAGCCTGCACTCTTTTTTTAGGCCTTCCTCCCCTAATTCACCAAATTCGAACGAACCCCCACTCATTAAGGAACTTGCATAAGGGTGGCCCTGGAAAAGAGTATGCTAACGAACAGTTCTTAGAGACAGAAACTCATAGAACCATCTCCCACAGTTTACGTCTATAAGTGAAGATTGGCTTTTGTACAAGTCATGGTGATATGCGTTCAAACAAAAGGTGTGTTTCGTCGATAGCATTTTCTGATGTAGGATGCATAGTAGCTATTGTCACTGTAGGGATAGTCAGGCGGGAATTGCCTCAGGTAGCCATAGCGTTGATTGCTCTCCCTCTTCTATTGTATGGGCGAATTCTCTTAATGAAAGCCTTCTTTTTTGGCTCTCATGTGAGGGTTTTCATAACTTTTGTCTATCTGCTGTTAAATGACTTTATAGAGTCCTAAGGGACGTCTCAAAGATAAGGGATTCAAGCCATATTCGTTTTGATTAGCTGTCCCAAGGAAAGGAGTCAGTATTGGCTGTTGGCATGTCCGAGCTAAGATCGATTGAAGGTCCGGAGACATGAGAATGTGGTTTACTTACTTTTGTAGTAGCATGAGTGTACTTCTATGTTAAGTAATGTGAAAGCTAGCTACTTGCTTGTTAAAAGTGCTTGCCCGCGGCTATTCGCATTTCTGGAGTTCTATAGCCTATTGTGCTACTTTTAATCCTTAGTTTCGGGTATTAGGTGAGAGGGTGCCTATATCACAGCTGTTACTATGCTTTCTAGATATCTTTCCATGCTTTAACAAGCCAGCTATGCACCATGCTCTTCTCTTATAACCAAGTAGCTTTGATTTTGGAATATGCTGGAAGTAAAGTAGTATGTATGAGTTGAAGGGTGCTAGTAAGTAATAATAAGTAGAGCAGAACACTATTGGCTGAATAAAAGACGTATGACTTGAGAAAGTAAGATCTCCAATCTGTTGTCGAGAAAAAGAGCTCAAATGGTACTTTAGAATAAGAATCATAGGTCCTTCTAGCCAAATCCAGGTTTTGAGTTTACTTCTAGATTTGGACTGATGGGAACTCCTACTCATAAATAAGTAGCTTCTTAGCTTCCAGCTTATAACAAATTTTGGGACTCTAATCTAGGCTTTTTACTTTATAGCTAGGACGCTACTCTCTAGTTTCCAGCTATTCTTCCTTTTCTTATGGGACTTGAAGCTAAGTAAAGGTAGCTAGCTGTTGAGTTATAATCTTTACTTTAAGATGTGGGACTTAGGCGGGGAACCTCAGTTAAACAAACTAATAATCTAATCAGTCATCTAATCTTAGGCTTCGCTACCTGGCTTATCAGCCAGCAATTAAAGTACCTTAATCCCCTAAACTAAGGATTTTGAAGCTTAGGAGCAAGAGTCACTTCTGTTTCTACTGCCAGGGGAGCTAGTCTGGTAACTACGGGCAGTTCGAGTTCCAGTTCTTTACAAGACAGATGGGAACTGTAACTAACAAGTGTGCCCTAAGTTCAATCCTACTTATACTCTTTCTATTAGATGGGCAGGACGAGTGCCAAGTTATTAGTTACTAGGCTGCTAAGCCAGTAGGAGTTCAGTTTAGGTCAGGGCATGAAGCTACAAGTTCTATTTTCGGTCATGAGACAGAGGTTGAAGGCAACTTGTTATATGGGTAGCCGTGCATGTTAATGGATCTTCTTATATACTAGTAGTAGCAGTAGTGGGTGAATCGGTGTCTTAGGTAAGGTTTAATTTCTTTATTAGATTAGAAGGATAAGCATGGTTATTGTTGTTTGTCCCAACATTTAGCCTACTAACTTGCTCTTTTGAAGTAGTTAACGAACGAAAGTGAAGATTAGATGGATGCCCGCTCATTGGGTATGCTTTCAAAAGGGCTGTTTTCATGCGTGCTAGTGTTCGTAGTCTGTGGGTTTTTCTGTTCTTGTGGGGGATTTGAGCTTCTACAAGTTGAGACTTTGTCGGGAAAGTGGGGTAACCAGAACTCAGAGTAAGGGAAAATGAACTCTTGTTTGAGAACTTTGGCTATGGACTTAGGTTAGCTAGCTCCTCAGCTTCTCCTATGGCTATCCGTCTTCCATTCTTCCTGCCTCGCAATTGGGAAGCAAGAAACATTCTTTAGCTTCTCTCTTCCCTACCCCTTCTACTATATGCTACCTATTTTTAAACAACTCATTCTCTTCTCAAACAGTTTCTTCTATCAAACCGCTTATTCTCGGCATCAACCTAGCAAGATTAGATCGGAAAGATAAGAAGCATCTGACTCATCAGCCTAGCATTCATTCCCTTTTAGGGTAAGTTCACTTATTTGTTCTATTTATAGAAAGAAAAGCTTAGGTGCACGAGCGAGGGAGGAAGATTACCAGGTGGTATTCGACCCAAGATCCGAGATCATATTTTTTCTACAAGATTGGCTATGATATGTGGAAAACACCTAAGTCAACGAGCTACATTTTTTACTAAGGGATGGTAGTCTCCTCTTGATCTTGTGCTTTTCTCTGATGATAGCAAGTAGTTTGATTACCTCAGAATCCATATAGTATACGCACGGTACACTAGTGATAGAGCAATAAAGTAGCTTGAGAACTCTACCTGTTAAGAAGGAAGTTATCTACAGTAATCCATCTTTCTAGTTGTTAAGCATGTTCTCTGAGACAATACAATTAGATTAAAGCAAATCACCTAAGCTTTTCCTTTCATCGGTTTGGCTTTCTGAGTTAGAGATTACCTCCTTGAAAGCCATCCTTTTAAGCCAGCAGTTGGCCTTTTATTTTAGTATAGCCGATGATAGAAGACAGTTTCATTCAGGCCGGCAAGCAAGTAAGTTTGTGAGGGATGAATTAGCCTTTCTTCAGTGTCCTTCCTCTCTCTGCCAGCTTGAGGAGATAG
>JAOXNR010000032.1:11650023-11662880 GCA_028571225.1 Parsonsia alboflavescens | reverse complement strand
GTTTCTTCTCCTTTTTTTTTTTCATCTTCTTTTGTATTTTTTATCTCTTTTTTTCCTATTATAATATTTTTAAAATTCATTTTTTTAAAAAATTCTTGTGTATATCTTTTATAACTTATAACAAATAGTCAAAAATAAATAATAATAATAATAATATTTTTTTTGATATTTTGAGATAAAATTGAACATAATTGATTTATTTATTATTATTTTTCGATCTATTTGTTAATTGATGGTATTTTTAGAAAGGTTTGGTTTTTAATAGTGTGTCAAAAATAATTTTAGTTTACTTAAATAGATTAAAATATTAGCATTTAATATATTATAACTTATAGAATATAACTATTCTATTAAATCTTAAAATAATAATAATAATAATAACAAAATTTTCAACAAAAAAAAAGACATTAAAAGTGTCTTTTCATCCAAACAAATTTTAATTTTTTAAAAACACTTATAAATTACTACACCTCAAATACAAAACAGTTTAACTTAAAAGAAAACTGCTTTTTTAAAATACAATTATGAAAAAACACTTTTTTAATAAGCTCATCCAAATAAACTCAGTATGTAACTAATTGGAAAAGGATTTGAAAATCAGATTCCCTAAGAAACTAAATCTCATTTCATCATTTCTTTTTCAAATCTACTATTCAAGTTGTGATACTGTGATTACTTAATTGATTGGAAACATTAATATCTTCTATTCCTTTAATACTTTATGAAATGCTCTAATTAAATCTCTCAAAGGTAACGATCAAATATCTTTTTTTAAAAGTAAAATAAGATAAAGTTTAATCAAGCATATTTAAATAATTCCTTTGCTCCCAACAAAACTCCTTTTCATCATTTGATGCTTTTAAAAATCAAATTTGTTTAGATTATTAATCTTATTTTATATATTTCTTAACAACAGCAACAACGACAACAATAAAATAATAATAATAATAATGTTATCTTTAATATAAATTTTAAAAAGAAATTGAAACTAAGGTTAAGGGGAAAATTAAAATAAAAAGAAAAAAAGAGTTGAGAAAAAAAAAGGGAAAATTAAAAATAATTAAATGGATATCCATGAATATTCACATCCATTTACATTTAAAACCATTTACAATCTATAACCATTTATAAATGGATGTTTATCCAAAACCATTTAATTATCCAAATTGCCACCCCTACCCATAACCCACCCACCCAGCAAGTATTTTGGAACCTTGTACGCTGCTGCTTAATCAAATTTACTAGTATTATTAGATTATCTGACATTAAAAGAGATTAAAAAATAATAAATAAACGTTTTAAAAAACTTCATAAAGAATATTGATGACTATACTTAAAATCAATCATTAAGAGAAAAAAACAAAGAGATTCATGTTGTTTCTCAGAAAATTGATGACTATACTTCTATTTAATTTCTGGAAAAAAAAGGGGAAGCTAATCAATCATGTATCCCATCTTTCCCAGGTGTTCCAATCAGTAATCACAGAACTTTGTCAGACAGGCTTTGAGACTTGGCAAAAGCAAACACTATAAAAGAAAAATAGACAAAAATGAGTTAGCAAGTCTAATAACTGCGACCCCAGTAAGTCCATTTCTTGGCTGGTTTTCCAGAAGCAAAGCACAAGGTACCTGCAAATGGAAATATAATAGCAGCAAATACCATATCAGAAAAAAAACTAGCAGAGGAATTAAAATCTTATGGTAGAGAATTTGAATTTATATATAGGTATTTGATTGAGTTTTCCTTTTAATCTAAGAGGGAAAAAGGACAAGTGAAGCCTAATGTTGGATTGGGAGAATTGATTTGTTCCGTTAATGTCTAATGCAGTAGTTCAAACTTAAACTAGATGCAAACTGACCTTCAGGAAGCTCTGGCTGCTCAAGTGGAGAACATAGGGTTTTTGCTGCACCCATTTCACCCTTTGTCCGGGTTTTGACACCCTTCTCAACTTCCTAGAGCAAGGAACACAAAACAACAACGAAGTGAACGGAAACCTCTTAACTACGTAAAATAACATCTAGACATTCAAAAGTTCAGAGAACAATGTGTAAGAATGTATGGAAGATTTGCTATCCCTTGAAAGTTCAACTCCCCCTAAAAGTTCCTTTGATAAGTTTAAACACTAATCCGGAGTCCAAGTAAACTAAAGCAGCAGTAGAAATGCAACAACAGAGAACCAAAAAACCATACCTGTTCATCACACCATGGAGCCAAGATCAATTTCTTTTGCCCTAGTGCTTCCACAAACTCTTCCCAGGTCTTCACAACTTGAATGCATGCTTCTTTCTTTTGTTTTGCAGTATCATAGAGACTTTGTTGGATGTTATCCAGTAACTCTTTCACTCGTTCAACCAAATTATCCATTGGAATGTCAATTTTAGCTGAATTGTCACGTCTAACAGCACGTACCTGAGAAGAAAATCATGCAGAGTTAACAGAGGTTAGTGCACTCAAATATGTCAAATGTTACTAGTCGAAAAACCCGACCACAAATTGAAGCAAGATAACGTAGAAAATTCACCCTTAAACACATAGTGTAACCTGTAGAAATAGAGAAATGATATAAAGAACAGCCTTTGAAAATCAATGGATTTGACAAGACCAAGAGATCCAACTGAGCACCTGTTTATTGGCAAGGTCTCTTGGCCCTATTTCAATCCTGAGAGGAACACCCTTCATTTCCCAATTTGAGTACTTCCATCCAGGTGAATAGTTGTCCCTCAAGTCTGCTTCAGCACGAAAACCTGATTCATTCAAGGTTTTTACAGTGGAGGCACATGCGTCCATAATTCCTTGTGTATCAGCATCCTTGTATGGAACAGGAACCACAATAACTTGGAGAGCTGCAACTTTGGGAGGCAGCACCAGGCCCTTATCATCCCCATGGACCATTATCATCACGCCAATCTATCACGGAGTATCAAAAGATCAAATAAGAATACCAAGAGAAGGGGATAAAAATCTGATCAATAAGGTTAGCCATGGAAAAGCCAGCTTACAGTTCTGGTAGTATAAGCCCATGAGTTCTGCCAAACCATTGCCTTTTCTCCTTTCTCATTTTCAAAGTTTATTTCAAACATTTTAGCAAAATTCTGTCCCAAGCAATGGGAAGTTGCACCTTGAATACCACGGCCAGTATTTGGAACAAATGCCTAGCAGAGAAACAACAACCATGTAAATGTAAATGAAAGAATGATTCTGTTCATAGAAGGAACGGGAAGATGTGCAGTATCAGTATAAAGTACCTCAACAGTAGTTGTGTAAAGGCCACCAGCAAACTTTTCAAGCTCGCTTTTCTTTCCCTTAGTGACAGGAACAGCTAAAAATTCTTCATATATGCGTCTATACAATTCCAGAATATCAAGTACCTAATAGAGGGGCCACAGCTTGAGGTTAAAAACACAATCTATCATAATCAAATATTATTCTTTGTGAAGTATTGACACTGTAAAAAAGGAAAGAGGGGCAGGGGGTAGGGGAACTGCTGCAAAACAAAAAGGAAAAAATGCTAAAACAAATTCCCAGAAGTATTGGGTACATTACGATTACCCAACTACTCAACCTTAGAAATTCCTGTACTTTCCTATATGCTTATTAGTATCTAAATTAATTCAACAATGTCTGAGATAGCTATGATGAAAAGGGTTTCTTATAGATCATCAACTCTGTACTCTGTGATTTGAACCCATTATTGGTCCATATGCATGCAGCAATAACATTCCTTTGCATCTGACAGAGATACTGCTAAGGAATAAAAGGCAGTAGCATATACAACTCGAAAATGTCCACAAATATGAGCAATAATGTAACCATGAAGATGCCCTACTTTTAGCAATTTGCAAAACACACACTTAACAAGCAGGAAACTGACCATATAATCCTTGCATAAAGAACCAAAATCTGGGAGCACAGACAACCATGACCAGATATAAGGATTATGTTTTATTATTTTAACAAATGCTAATCTGGAAGAAGAAATTCTTGCGTCTCCTATCTCATACTAGGAAAATTTCCAAATCTTCTGTTGCATAAATCTTTCTCATAACTCAATAATTTTATCCACTATTAATGACACATCTAGGCCATGCAATCTTCATACCAGATTTCACTCCAAATGCAGGAACCATGAGAAGCCTAATGTTATAGAATATGCATTATTGCCAATGAAAAGTCCACCAAGAAGAAAACCATTGTGTAAATTTCTAATACAGGATGCCCAAAACTGTTTCATTAGTACCTCCTTATCGGCCTCCTCCTTTGTAGCAAAAGCAGTATGGCCTTCTTGCCAAAGAAATTCTCGACTCCTGGGAAAAAAGAACATCAGAAATAAAACCATATTTCAAAAGGATGTCAGAAAAGAAAAGTAAGCAGAAAACATTAAATGGAAATACGAAACATATAGCAAAGACCCAAAATAATTCTGGTTAAGGAGGAACAAGTGCACTGAGGCAACAAACCCTCCAAGTCTTCCACCTTCATGAAAATTGGGAACAACTCAAGAACCATAAAAGAGCAAACGTATTTGAAGCCACGATATAACATTGGGAATAAGAGAAACCTTCTACATGTATAAGAAATCAACAAGATTCAGAAGTAACATAGACCCAGTAAAAAAGTCTCAGATAAACCACCTTATAAATGGAGTCGGATTGCTGAACTCCCATCTAACAACATTGCACCACTGGTTGAGTCTCAGAGGCAAGTCACGGTGTCCTCTTATCCATTTAGAATAATAAGGATACATGACAGTTTCACTTGTTGGCCGAATAGCAATTGGTACTTCTAAATCTGATTCTCCTGATTTCGTGACCCAAGCTACCTGCAAGAAGCTCAAGGACAATCAAGAAACACAAAGCAGAAACTATTAATATTAATCTACCTACACATGGGACTGGTATAAGAAACGGGTGATCAAATAGAGTGAACTAAAGACAGAAAATTGGAAACCAAATCATTTAATTTCAGCCACTAAAATTGTTTCATCAAATTTATTGTTTGAAGCAAGTTGGAAGAATATTTAATTATTACCAACTGGAAAAATATGGTTTAATGACTACAAAAAAATTGCATTATGAACCATAAAAATAACAGATCTGCTTTTACACTAGCTCCTCATTCTTGGGTTATTATCATATGAACCATGAGAGGTATTCCACTTGCTTAAGAAAATAAACAAATAAGCATTCTTATTCAAGGGTTATTACACTTGTATCTCCACTATATAGCTGAACAAACATCTAGCATAACTCTCTAACCATCCTCAAGCAAGAATAATACTTGAATAATGTAAAAATAATGAGTTGTGAAAGAGATCACAGATATTTAATAATGTCACACACTCCTGACATGCAAACTGTATAACACTGCACAAAACAATCTAAATCAGAAGCATACAGAATCTAACCTCAGGAGCAAACCCTTCTACGTGATCCTTCTCTTTTTCCAGCACACCAGGGGATACAAACAGAGGGAAGTAACAATTCCTGATATTCATTTTCTTAATCTCAGTATCAAAGAAGGCCTGAAAATTCATTTTAGCAAACATTACTTAATCAATAAGCAATAGGAAATATTAAAGAGCGAAAAAGGACTTATCATCTTTCCAAATCCTGCTGAACAATAAGCACCTAGTAATATAAAGGGTACCACAGCCATGGGCAATGGTAGCCACCAAAAACTACTAAACTGAACATCCAAGAAATAAGGAAAAGCATGAATTAAGGAGAAAATTTAAAACTCACTTGCATGATCTCCCATATGGACATTGCCCATGGACGAAGAATATAACATCCAGAAATATCATAGTACTCAATCATTTCACCGCTAACCACAACCTGTGGAAATTGATTCAACATAACAACCATGCCAAAATAAAGTCAAATGAACCAATCATTAATACTTTCATACAAGCAACATACTTTGGAAAGAGTATCAGTGAATACTGTTGAATACAACAACAAACAATAGAGGCAGAGACTAGAATGGTGATGAAGATATTAGGTAATACAAATACTGCTTGGTAAGAAAAGGAGATGAACAGAGGCAAGAACTAGAATGATGATGGTAACACAATCTGCAACTGTGTAAGTGAGAAAATGGACACTGGCAAGGACTGGAATGCTGATGAAGATGTTAAGTATTGAGGTCATTGTTCTGCAAGAAATTTTTTGTTACACCTAGTAAATCTCATTGTTCTTGGCTCAAATATGAGGGTGAAAAGTGCCAAAATTATCGACAGTTGAGAGACCTAAGAATTTGAGTCCATTGGATTTGAGCTGATATGGTTCTACCAGAACCAGAGCAAAATAAGGGGTTCAACTATACAATAGAAAAACATCATTCCATGAAAAGGAAATTACAGGTACCAAATTATGTCAAAATAACATGAACAAAAACATTAGATCTTGAATTTGGCAATACCTCAGAATACCATTCTCCAAAGTTTTCATCTTTCTTGTTGGTAAGACCTAGACCAGTCTCTTTCTTTACTTCTTTCTTTTTCCCCTCTGAAAAATTAGAGAAAACAAACATCTGAAGAAACAATTGCACCATATACGCAATGCAAACCCAGAAAACTCAAATTCAAGACCTTAACCTGAAAAGGGATTGACGATACTTACTTGAGTTTGAACTCTGAGCAGACCCTTTTGCTTCTTTACCAGCCATACAAACAAATCAATATGTAGCCCGAATGAATCTAACATCAGAAAGTAAAATCATATCACAAGATAATAACTCAAGGATGCCAAAATGACTCTCATTGCTCTATTCGGGAAAAAAGTCACATTCTAAATACTGCTGCTAATTCCATAAAAATTATAACTTTCTTCCTGAAAAACTAGAACTTCTACCAACGAAATGAAAAATCAAATAATAAAATAACTTCTATACATCTTAAGGAAGCAAAAAGGTAATGAAAATGAGAAAAAAATGCAATAAATTTCTACCTCAGAATTGAAGTGTGGACTTGGGAAAAACGATTCACCCAAATGCTGCGAGATATTACGGCAACTGAGAAAAGAAAAACATCGACTTAGGTAAATTACAGGTTAAATTAAGGAAATAATCAGCTTAATTCTTTCTTCTTCATCCACACAGTTGTTAGAATCTTGGAAACTCACCTAATCAGTAAACCTCTTTCGGTGAAGAATCGCAGAGATAGGGTTGATTTCTGCGTTTAAACACACAGAATGACGTTGACTGTTTGGCTGGGCTCTGTAATGACATAGGCCCATTCATATTGGTCAATAGAAATACTCCACTTTGAATTTCCAAATGGTACCCGTATTAATTTTTTTTTTAAAGAAACAGTATTTATTAATTTTTTTAAAAAAACTATATATAAATAGTACTCAGCAGTTACAATTTAATTGTCGATCAATTATTTTACTTTACTAATATTAAGAAAATAATAATTTTACTTATTTTGGACTATTTTACCTCTCATAATTATTTTGAATTTTAAAGAAAATTTATTATAGAGTTGAGATTAAGTATATTAGGATTGATTGGTATATAATTTTAATACGTGAAGCCACTTTGAAAAAAGTCACAATTAAAATAGATTAATGAAGATAATTCAAGTTTATCTTTTGCATTGAAATGGGTAAGTGATAATTAATTTGGGACAAAACTACCTCCTTAAGTGACAACTAATTTGGGATGGAGAAAGTATTTTATACTTTATCCAACTATTTAAATAATATTCCTTCCATCCGTAATTAAATGTCTCCATTTTCATTTTGAGACATCCAAAATTAAATGTCTTATTTTCTAATTTAATAAAACTTTTATTAAAAAAACGACGTTGCAAAAATTAATTAAATCAAACTAATTCAAATAGAAAAAGGAATAGTATTGGATATATCACATCCAAAAACCATTTCCAACTTTTTTTATTGATTTGTTCCAAAATAGACAACTAAATCTTTTTTTTTAAAAAAAAAAGCTTCATGATTCAAGAACCATGGTACCACAATTCAACATCACAAGACATGACATCCTATGCCTTTTTATGACCAAGAAATACTAAGTTACATTTGAAACTTCAGACGACTCTTGACCTGAATCAATTTCTCATGATTCTTATATGAATTCAGACAAAAGTCAACACAAAACACTGGAAATCTTCATCAGAATTTACCAAGCACAAAACCAGTTTTTTTTTTTTTTTAAGCATATGCATCTGGATTCTGAATCAGATAGTCTTCCACAACTTTGTACATTCCCAGCACTTTTTCCTTCCCAGCCTTAATTTCATCTTCCTTCAGAATTAAATCATCCTTTGTATAATACTTGCTAATCACCTTAGAGATTGATCCACCCTCTGCACTTGCCTCAAACTTCACCTCATAGGTTATCTTTTCGAGCTTGTCTGTCAAAGAATCTCCTTCAATCAATGTGTACTTATAAGTGTATGTCTCCTCATTGAGCTCATCGATAAGGTACTTTAAAGAACTAAAAGGGCTACCTGCTAAATGCCATATATCACAAAATCATTATATTTTCTAGCCCTGCAGAAGGGATCAGAAAAATGTAGTGTTTGAAAGGTTCTTACTTACCATCTGCAAAGTTGATTTTCTTGATACTTCCAGCTCCACCATTGCCTTGAGTGATCTCAATGCTCTTAATAACTTGTGGGATGAGCTTTGGGATCAAATTTTGGGAGTCCACAATTGATGCTTTAAAGATTCTTGATGGGGGGATGGGAGAAGTGTACTCATCACTGAATGATGTCACCGCCATTTCTTGGTTGAATTCTTTAACAAGACTAGTTCTAGCTCTGGCGACTAATGAATAGAGGTAATTGAATTGTTTGTGTTGAATGTAATGGCAGATAATGGGTGATATTTATAGGTTTCAAATGGAGATTTGTTGCAGTTGTTGAGAGAAATTTGGCATGAAAAGTTTTGAGGTCTAGCAGGAAAGCTAGTGTAGAGACAAATACTACTGTCTCAAAACTAGAATGTCTAAATAAAGAAACCTTTTCGTTCTCCAAAACATAAGAACTCCCATATAAATCTGCAGAAAATAGGACAAATTTCAGCATCTGCTACTCATCCACCCCTCGTCTACTTCTTCTTCGTCTTCTCTCATTTTCTCCCCTTTGGATTATTTTTGGATAATAAGTTGAATTTTCATTATCTGCCTATCTCTTTCTATGAGGGATTTGATCCCTTGATGTGGATTTTTTCTTAGAACGGTTAACAAAAGAGGGAACTAATGTGCTCTTTTCTGGTGTCTGTGATTGGTTAACAAGGGCTGTCTGAGAGTACTATAGAAAATGCTGAGGCCTTAACCTATAATATGGAGCACTTTTCCTTCCCAAGCATCAAAACTTTTCATTCAACTTCTTGAGTGCCTTTCTTGCGACTAAAGGCAAAAACAAAAAAAAAAAACCATGGCAGTAACAGCTTTCACTGATGAACATACCTCCCCAGTCTCCGCATCAAGGAGTTTCAAGGCCTCAATTCTTGATTCCCATAATCTGATTCCAAAACTCATGCCACAAGTCATTAAAAGCATTTAAATCATCCATGGGAATGGAGGGCCTGGAAGTATTAAGCAAATCAACTTTGCTGAAGGTTGGATCATACTTAAAAAATGCCTTTACATGGATCAATATTTTCACCTGCAAGCCTGAGTTAAGCTAACTGTATCCATTTCTTATGCAGGATGCAGGTAGCACCTACAAAGTCCGTGAAGTATCAAATTGATGAACTCAGTGAGGAGGATTTGACCTATAATTACACATTGATTTAAGGTGATGCAAGTGTAGAAAAGCTTGAAAAGATAACTTATGACGTCAAATTTGAGCAGTCAGTTAACGGCGGTTCCATCTCAAAGGTGACTAGCAAGTACTACACACAGGATGATTTCAAGTTCAATGAAGAGGAAATTAAAGCTGGAAAGGAAAAGGTCTTGGCCATGTACAAAGCTGTGGAAGCCTACCTCCTCCAAAATCCTGATGCTTATGTTTAGTCCTGTTTTCCCATAAGATGCGCAAGATTTCATGTTATTAAAGTTTCTTTCCCCGTGTTTCTCTCTTTCTTTCTTTCTTTCTTTCACTGCTATTGATTTCGAGTTGTTCTATGTTGTCTTAACCATGAATTCTTAGGTGTTTCTCTCATTGTTGAAAAGATACTGGAAATCCATTCTTGGATCCCAACTTATTTGTTGGGATGAATTCTTAGCAACTCTGAAGTTCTGAACTAAGACCATTTCTTGATCAATACAAATTAATAAAAGGGCCAGATTCCAAAAGTTTGTCGTATAATAGGAGAACACATTAAAGTTACCTGCGATCAAGATATTCACTAGTTTCAGGTTATTATTGGTTGAAGAAGTCTGTCAACTTATATGAACTTGAGATAGAACTTTGATTGATAGTATTTTTCACCTTCACCATACAAACAAACATCAAATTATTGCAGTTTGGAATGAGATTTCATTTCAGTGACAGAATTTCAAGAAAATTCTGGGCCTTTCATCAGCCATTCTGAATCTTATTTCAAAATACTGAAATTTGTTTCTGCATTTGGCTCAAACTTGAGCTTTATATGGAATTATTCAACGTTCTTGAACTTGTAATTAACAAGATTCATGGTATAGATTTGCCAACTAAAATGATGCCAAATATGCAGATAAAAAACAATATATTCAAGTTCTTTGGTTGGATTGTCCATCAGGTTGCTATCATCAAACGTTAAAAGAGAAAAACATCGTTTTCAGCTAAGATGTCTTGTCTTAAGATAATCTAGAGGACAAATGTCTAAATCATTGGAACTATTATATATGTCAATAAAAAATGGACACAGTTCAGGATCTTCCCATTCCTGTTCTTTCTCTTCTCTTTTCACCTTTATGTTTTTGGATTGGGATTTTTTTATTGGCTTTAACAGGAAGATACTTATCAAGAACAACAAAGACTAATGGGATTTCTATTTGCCAATGTATTCTGACATGTTTCCAGAAATTAGAATCAACAGTTTTTACATGTTCTGCTACTCTCAACAGCAACTAAAATTGCAAGGTCAGCAGTGATTTCATGCTTTCTTTATCCTCCCCTGTGCATGAGGAGATTTCACAATTCTGGGAATTTAATTGGTAAAAAAATTGACGAGGAAGAAACAAGAACATTGTCTTGATGTATAGCAAGAATTTAGTTTTCTGTGAATTTTTATTTGTTTAACCTACAATCTTTTTGTCTATATATGTAGTTTAAGCATAGAATCATTGGCCAGTAAGTCACTTTCTCTAAGGAATTTTGTCATTAACGAGAAATGAAATAGCAGTTTTAAAACTCTGGGAAAGAATTATGCTCATTTCTGGTTGTCTGGATGGCATTCTCGAATCTTGATTTGGACGTGGCCGGCATTTATAGAACTCTACAAACAAATGGAAACAACTTCATCGCTAGAAAATTCCCCAGATTTAACCTATAAATGCAATCCCTTTTGCCCTCCTTCATCAAACTATACAACCAATCTCTTATTGTTCTTCATCAAATTTCAAGGCAGAATCATGGGAGTCACATCCTACACAGATGAGCACACCTCCCCAGTTTCTCCATCAAGAATCTTCAAGGCCTCAATTCTTGATTCCCATAACTTGATCCCAAAACTCCTGCCACAGGTCATTAAAAGCATTGAGATCGTCGAAGGTAATGGAGGGACAGGAAGCGTAAAACAGATCAATTTTGCAGAAGGTAAGATCAAACTTCTCCTGAATTTCTTAGCAGAAAACAATGTAGTAGTACTAGTAAGTCAATGATAACATGGGATGATTTTGTTTTCGTCCAGGTAGCAACTTCAAGTCCATCAAATACCGAATTGATGAGCTGAACGAAGGGACATTGACATACCAGTACACATTGATTGAAGGAGATTCATTGCTGGACAAGCTTGAAAAGATCACTCATGAGATCAAATTTGAGCATTCACCGGACGGTTCTGGCTCCATTTCCAAGGTGACTAGCACATACTACACCGTGGGAGATTTCAAACTCAATGAGGATGAGATCAAGGCGGGCAAAGAAAGGGTCTTGGCAATGTACAAAGCAGTTGAGGCCTACCTCATTAAAAATCCGGAAGCCTATGCTTAAAAAATGCTTCTGGGATATCATGGCAATTCTTGCCTTTGATTATTTCTTATCTCGGCATAGTCTTTACCCTGGCTAATCAATAATAAACCTTCAAGGATTCTTGAATGTGTATTTTGGATCATTTCCTTTCATGGTTATTCTATGGATGTTCTTTGTGATAATGAAGTGGTTGTTTCTTTTTTAGAAATCTCATTACTTTGTTGCAAAAATTTCTTGTTTGGTTTTACAGTTTTAAACATCTTAAGTCTTGAAATTAATGCAATTTTGAATCCTGCCAAGACTTTCCTAGGTTGAGTCCATTAGTTAAGGCTTTTTAGACTTTCTCAGTCTTCTATCGACTAGAGTAGTAGGCATAATTCACTAGGAATATCGCATCCTTGAATAATAGCTACATACATAGTTGTCAAAATCACGAGTTTACTTATAAAATTGCACGATGTTATGATTTTAGAGGTATAAACGTGTAATATTGGATCAAAATAAAAAAATGAGGTAAAATCGATCAACTTGCAAGTCAACTCAATAAACTCGTAAGAGTTTGATTGAGTTGACTCTTTCAAAACTTAAAAAAAAAAAAAATCCAAGGAAATGCACCTATCAAAAATCGAAACCCGGGTGCATGCTCCCACAGTGAAGAGAGTCTACCAGCTCGCCAACAAGTCTTTACCATTACATTGCTTAAGGTTCTTATAATATGTGCATATTTTAATAATACATTTATAAATAAGATCATATGAATAAAAATATATTATT
>JAOXNR010000032.1:11612630-11640443 GCA_028571225.1 Parsonsia alboflavescens | reverse complement strand
AACAGTATAATCTTGTCCTAATTTATAGATTCACTTTAAATTTTATACGAAGACTAAGAAATACAATCATAGGTAATATTTTTGAATAATTTAACTAGAATGCTCTCGATTGTGTAGAAAATATATAAAGATTTTATGAGTAGTAGTTTTTTTTCCTTTAAATTTAAAATGGGTTAAATATTCCCTTAAAATAAGTGGTTAAAAGTAGGTTTGTTTGTCTACAATATAATTTATATTTTTTTTTGTAAATTTCAATTATAAATTATGATAATTCTCTTTTCTTTTTACATCTAGTAATATATATATTTTTTCATTTATAATAGAGAAAAAAGAATTGTAGTTATATATTAACTAGAGAAAATTATTAATATACATGAAATGATTGGTTAAAAATAAAATTAGTGAAAATGAACATTTAAAATTGGTAGCGATGGAGAGAGGATTATCTAAAAAAAGAATAAAAAAAAAAAAGTCCCCGTGCAAGCAACGCAACGCAAGGCAGCGCAGCGTGCTCCAAGGTGAATAGCTTGTGGATTTGAATGGGAATTTAGATAAATAAGTACACACTTCCCCATACGGCCTTTATGCCTCTCTCAAGGTCTTCTCTTTCATTGCCCTTTGTCCCCCAAACCCTCAACCATTACAGCTGTGTCTTCTAATCATTTTTATTTTTCAATTATATATATATATATTTATAGGAATTATATTATGTATACCTATTTATATGTACTTGTATGTATTATTAGTGAAATGATACCGTTTTACTAATCTGTCTAAGTAAAATGATGTCATTTCACTATTGGTGCATATAGATGCATATAATAGAATTCTTGTATATATATAAATATATATATATATATATATATTTTCCTTCTCAATTTTCTTTAAAATATTTTCTCTATTTTAATTTTTATTTGATCCAGATCCTATCAATTTAATACTCTTTTCATTTCAAAATATGAGTCACTTAAAGTTATTTTATTTATCTCAAGATATAAGTCATTTTGTAATTCTCAATGTGTCATTTTGATTTTTTTTTTTCCTCGTAATTATCCTCAATTGATATATCATTTATTTATTACAAAGAAAAATAAGTATAGTTATTAATGAGAGATAAAGGGATAGTTTTTACCTAATATAGTTACATTTAAGACTTATATCATGGAACATGGATAGATAGTATTATCTCCATTTCATAATATAAATCATTGAAAATTGTTTCATAATATATAACTCATTTTGCAATTATCAATACAAATTATGATTTGTTTTGATTTTTATCCTCTATTCATTATATTCTCATCGTAAAGAAATATAATTGCAGTTATTAAAAAGAAGGCCAAGGAATATTTTATACATAACATAATTACATTTAGGACTCATTAATTCATGTAAAATGACTATTAATGTCTCATATAATAATAGAATAAAGATAATAGTAAAGTTTTAATTAATTTTTTTTTTAAAATGAAATATCTAATTTTAAATACTTTAAAATAAAAATAAAAATATTTAATTTTAGACGGAATAGAATATTTGTATGTTTGTACATGCAGTACTAGAGAGTATTATTGAATCATCAGTAACATAACGTGAACAGATACATTTCCAAGTCTACAAAAAATCCAGTGAGATTTCGGTTGTCTCGTTGATTTGAAATCGAAGAGAGGACAGAGACAAAAGAAAGACCAGACCAGAGCTTCCCTTGCTTTGATTCTACCACGAGACCAAGATGACATCATGACCTGCACAACCATGAATTACCCAAAAAGTGGGAGAGAAAGGAAGAATATTCAATTCTTACATATACACTACAAATATAGACTAATTCTCTCAACAATTTTGTCTAAGATGCATTAATTTATTTAAAAGATAATAGTATATGATATGGAATATGTCTATGTTTTCACATTCGGATTTCTTGATTGATCCATATCAAGCTAATACAGTAATTAATGACATCAATACAGAAAATATCAATAGTTTAAGGTATAGTTAATTTATGACTGATGAAGTTTGTATGTGAGGATATAAACTTTGTCTATATCGAAGGAAAAAAAAAAAAAATCTTATATAAAATGTTTCCTTTTCTTGGATTCTGTATGTGAGGATATAAACTTTGTCTATATCGAAGGAAAAAAAAAATCTTATGTAAAATGTTTCCTTTTCTTGGATGCACTTAATATATTTGAATTTACAACTTCTCAATCACGGAACTATTTTGCCAATTGAAAAACTTTACAACACATTATGATGGTAAATGTACAAAGTTTAAACGTAATTTTATTTTCGATTTCTTTTAGAACTCCTGTTCATCTTTCCAAACCTAGCACTAACTCATCAATGTTAAAGAAATACGATAGTGGCTATAAGCTCACGAGTTAAACCAAAAACTAAATCTACATTACTAAAGGTTTAGGAGTTAAGTATGCATCTTTACCTTTTAGTTGGCACACGCTTCATATTTCATTGGATACGATCTTGTACATTAAATATTCAAATAAAATCAATATTTTTTCTCTAATATCTGATCAGATGATGTACATATACAATTTACATGTTCTTATAATATCGAATGATTGGATACGGCAACTGCTATTAAGAATGCATATAATTTCCAAGAACTAAACCTATGTAAATCTTGCCTTACGTTAACCGTCTTGCTGACCTAGGCCTCATTAGAAGGTAATTACTGTGATTTGTTGACTTATTATCAGTATTTTATTGAAAAGGTAATGTTAAAGAAAGTATTGCCACTGCATTGGAATTCTTCCTACATAAAGCCCAGCGAGGCTTGAGCTATACTCAACTCAATCTCCCTCCCCTCTCTCTCTCTCTCTCTCTCTCTCTCTCTCTCTCTCTCAGTATCAAGAAGAAGAATCCCTTCAACAAAACCATGGCAGAAGTACTCAATGAAGAACAGATTGTTGAGTTTCAAGAAGCCTTCAGTCTCTTTGACAAAGATGGAGATGGTAAATATATATCCTTATTATTATTATTATTATTTTCTCCTTAATTTGATAATTGTGTAATATATATATATGTATAGGTTGCATCACCATTGAAGAACTGGCCACTGTGATACGGTCACTGGATCAAAACCCAACAGAGGAAGAACTCCAGGACATGATCAGTGAGGTTGATGCTGATGGAAATGGTACCATAGAATTCACAGAGTTCTTGAACCTTATGGCCAAGAAAATCAAGGTAATATATATACATATATATAGCCCTTTCTTATTCTTTAAAGATAACCCGACTTCTCGGGTCCTTTTTTGTCAACAACGCGTCAATACGAAGGAAACTGAAACTGATTTACGGATGATTTTTTTTAAATGTATGAGCAGGAAACTGATGCAGAGGACGAGCTTAAAGAGGCCTTCAAAGTCTTTGACAAAGACCAAAATGGCTACATCTCAGCCACTGAGGTTAGCTTCCCAGCTACATCAATACAACTCATCATCCATACAATGAAACTTTTCATTCTTGTTCCTGCATAACATTAATCACTTCCATCAATTATTGACAATAGTGGTGGTCAATGATGTACGATCTGTACTTGAAATGTGGTGTGGAATAAATCAGAAAAAGAAAGAAAAATTAATAATTATCCTTTTTGTCTTCGAAGACTTTATATTTATATAATAATATTAATTCTTTCCCACCTTATTTTTAAATTTTTATTACAATGACAAATGTTGTTCATTGGGAGCACTAATCTGGTACAGACGAGGACTTCACATGGTAATTGATCTGTCATTAATTTAAATAATCACGTTTTAACAGTTGCTTAGCTTAGCATAATATATTCAAAATTTAGATAAATAAATAAATAAAAAGTCTAATACAATGAATTTCACCCAAATCTAAATAAATTTCCTGATTTTCCCTTAAAATATTTATTAAATTTTAAAATTATTTTTTCTCGATGCATCGCAGTTGAGGCACGTGATGATCAATCTCGGGGAAAAATTAACTGATGAAGAAGTGGAGCAGATGATAAGAGAGGCTGATTTGGATGGTGATGGTCAAGTCAACTATGATGAATTTGTCAAGATGATGACGACCGTAGGATAAAAAAAAACCCCTTGGTTTTATTTGCAAAACGAGTCCTTTTATTTTAATTTTCTTTTGTATTTGGAATAAGCACTTTTTTATTTTTAATTTAGATATATTTTTGTTTCATTAATTAACTATTTAGGGTTTAGTGTTTGATGATGATGGAGTTGGTGGTTTACCAAACCTCCAAAAACAAGGAAAAGAAGAAAAAAAAAAATTGTAAGGAAGATGGAAGGTTTACATAACTACTATTTATTGTATTCTTTCATATGTAGTTCGAATGTCATAATTCAATGTATTTCTCTATTAAAGAATTTGTTTTTAAAAAGTTTCTATCGATTGGGAATCAAATATTTTTAGTTTTAATTTTATATGTCCAAAATCAAATGTTTATTTTATTAAAATAAATATGCCTTTAATTAAATTTAACCAAATATATGTTTCTAAAGAAAAGGATGGTCAATGCATTAACACTTAAATAAGATCCAAAAATACAAATATATGCATCAAGAAAATTACAATAGAAATGTCACGAAAAGAATATTATAAAAAAAAAGTCTTAGACCGATAATTGGTAAAAGAAAACATTTCCATTACTATAATTAGGATAATATCAGTGCTTTCTCCTTATTCATTAATTGATTTTCATATTTTCCTAATATCGATAGGCCAGACAACGATGACTATATACACATTGCATAAGCATAATCCAAGTTTTTCCAAGATTATTTCTAATTTCATTACCAAAAAAAAAAAAAAAAAATTCTGAAATTCAAGTTTCCATGGATTGTGGGACCGCTGATGTATGTACCCAAACACGGCCTTGACACACGTTCTTGTTGATTTATTTAGAAGTCTAATTTTGACCATGGAAAAGTTGTCTCTAATTCTGAACTTATTCAATTCCAGTACATAAAGAATTGAAGGTGACCTAGCCTTCCTTCATACTTTTTCTTGTTTCCCCTTCTTCCTTTGATTGAGACACAAGCTTAAATTGATTTTTTTTTTTTTTAAACCCACTTTCCTTTTTTATATGCTAAAGATTCATGATATTAATTTATTATTTTCAATCCCTCTTTCGGCCCATTTTTTTTGAATATCGAACACTTATTTACAAGGTTAACATTTTTTTTTTTCCTTAAAATTTTGAAAAAACAAGTTTACTATGTTTATAGGGGGGGAAAAAATGTAAGAAGTGAAATAAGAGAGAGATTAAAAATAAATGGAGATATTATTAAGAAAAATGTAAAAAGTTTAACATATGCTTAGGGTTAAATTGAAAATTAATTATTCTCTACTTTTGAAAAAGGAATGAGACAATGTTCTTACTATGTATTGGTCGACTTTGATTTTGACCATTTGATGAAATTGGTTCCCTTTTAGACTTCTTGGCTAAGTTTTATAATTGTGTTGGTATGCTAAATTAAGTATGAAATAATTCATGATGTTGACTAAGAATCAAGGTTTGGACATAATATTCCTCCTAATCTCCAAAGTATGAACAAGCCACTAATTGGTAGTTTTATTTAATAGTTCTCTCTCTCACTCTTCCAACAATTTTTCTCTTACTTTTTTCTTTACTTGGTTGTAAAATATATAATAATACTAATTACAAGTTCTTTTTAAATATATTCTTTTAAATTTTTAGGTGAAAGGTCCCTGATACCTAATCTTTGGTGTTTCGTGTGACATTGGTTTCTTTGTGATTCTGAACTCTTTACAAGAAAAATTTTATTTTACAGATAATAGATGGCATGTCTTAGTTAGGGTTATTCTGTTGACCACTTATACCTCTACGTAAGGTGTACTCCTTTTGTTTTAATACAATATCGTTTCTTACCTCCATAAATATTCTTTTAAAGTTTTAAAAGATAATCGTTTATTTACTTCCTTCATCCATTTGGTTTTAGTGTGTATAGAGAGATCTTGTCATCATCAAATGAGAAAATAGGAATATTAATGGAGCAAATTGTGGACATGACTTTTATGGCTTTCTAAAAGCTCTATAATTTTTTGTATTTATTCAACCTCTCTCTCTCTCTCTCTATATATATATATATATATATATAGAGTAATGCTAGTGCATGTAATACTATACATACAAACAAATGCAGTAGTTAGTTAACTAACGGTCAATTAAAGGTAAACTAAACCCTAAGAGGATAAAACTAAACCATAAAAGGATAACCTAAAACCCTAGGGGTACTTGATTAAATTTTAATTAATTATTTTAAAAAAATAAGATAGCCAACCGTTAAGTTTGACTAACGATTGCAATTGTTAGTGCACACACTAACATTTCTCTCTCTATATATTATTCCAAGGGCTGATTTTCTACAACCAAGATTTATTAAATGAAATTATTATGCCAACAACTTTAGCTGAATTCCCTTTCACACCTACTTTGGCAATGACTTTGGAGGAAGAGAGGAGGAGGATATACACATTTGAAATTTCCTTTCTAATATGAGAAACTTTCCACTTCACGTTCGAAGGAAAAAGACCACAAAGTAGTAGGTTGGAGACACGGCTTTAAAATTATGTGTCTCTACTTGTTGGAAAAGTTATGGAATAATTGGAAAACAAAAGGTGAAAAAGAAAGGAAATTCTATGCACATGGGTTCGTGTGTTTTATTTCATTCATTTGAAATTGAATATCTCGTGATCTTGATTTTGGAAAATTTTATTAAAAGAGTTGGATTTAGTTCATTTTGATCATAACACTACCAATTCCTTTAGTAAAATTTTATTGATTTAAAAAATAGGATATTTAATTTTAAACAAATGAGATATTAGATTGCGATTTTTATCATATTCAAGAGCCAAGAGGTAACACGGATACTTTTAGGCTAAGTTTTCTTGAATTAAGATTTGGAGTCAATAATACTAGTGTTGGAATATTATTAGTTTGTTACTACCTTCCCCGCTAAATATACTTGCAAAATTTAAGGTAACTTTACTTTTTTTTTTTATTTCTAAATTGCCCTCTAATCACCCTCTAAAAATATTAATATGCTTTTGGACATTTAACGAAGAGGGAATACTATAGAAAAAATACCTTCAAATACCTAATTAACTAACAATAATGAATTATAATCAGTGACAAGAAAAATTAGTTAGTGATGGGAAAGAGTAATACAAGTTAAGTATTGATGGGGCTCAAAAGTGAACTCTGGGTCACCTCAGATGACCTCAACGATTGCAATCTAAAAAGAAAGTAGAGATGGTCACCAGAGTGGGCTGTGCTCAGGGAAGAGCTTCGATACCTAAGTCGGTATTTTGAAAGTAATTGAGTGTAATTAATACTCAAAAAGACGTTTCCTTATCCGTAGATTGATTATGATTCGATTATATAGAAAGAAATCAATTATCTCTTTGATTAGAGCTCTGCTCCTAGAATCGTGGAGTTTTTCTTGGTTGGGATATCTTGCCATTCACATCTTTGTCGAGGGCTGCGAGTTCACTAACCGACCTCTAGATCAACTTTGAGACCTGTCCGTGGACATCGAGGATCTTGACTGTCTCTTCTGGAGGGTTGCATCGAATGACCGTAGGTTCATGGGAGATGTTAGGAGTCGTGCATAATTAGTCGCAGCATGGAAGGTGTATGAGATGAGTTGAAAGTTACTAGGTCGAGGACAGTGGTCTGGTGTTACCTCTCTCGAGCTCATTTAGGAGGTCTGTGACCTTGGAAATCGGTGCCCACCTATCTTTGTTGACTTTGTGAGTCTGACTTTTACATATTGAAGGTTGGGACCTTGAGCCCATTTGGGTTGACTTCTGTTCGGACCTTGCCCGTTACCGTTGATTTGTTTGGATTGTACCCGTTTCTCCCATCAAGTATATTCAACACGCATTTCATTTGGTAAAGAAAGATTTATTTCCACAAACATCAAATATCATTTAATTTAAAATAAAGAAGAAAACTTTACAATCGAGGGAAATTCTTGCATACGATCATGTTTGACAGAAATTGTTCCATGTTAATACAAAGGAAATGAAATCCATGCGAAAAAAAAAATCAATCACTCTCATTCTCATTCTCAAAGCCAAACTTCTTCTTCCCTTCTTTCAATCTCTTTGAACTGATCAAGACCTTTCTCTATAATGTGGTAAAAATATAGGGATTTCTGAGCGTTGAAATGGGAAGCCAATTTGCCAAAAAAAGGAAAAAAAATTCATCAAGGGCTGTCTGAAATGCATATTTCTGGTGTTCTTCAATGAACAGAAGCTGTGCAACATATGCAAGAGGTGAAGATTGAAGGTCTACTCTTTCGTTTACCGCTTCCTTTCATAGAGGTGAATGCAAGTTCTTCTGCTGATAGCTCCTCTGAGTGGTTACTAGCAACAGGGGTTTCTTGTTTTTTGGGAGAGAATTTAGCAGAGCCCTTCTCATCTTTCTTCAACATGTGCATGAATGAAGCCCTTGAAATGTCAGAATCACTTCTTTCCATTCTAATAGTCTTTTCTTCCACTGCCACTGGCTCAAAGTCTAATGATCTTCGGCCATAATCCGTTTGAATGATTCTGTTTTGAAATCTTACATTAGCAAATCCCGAAAAGCTTCTTGCTGTTGCTGCTGTCTTATCATGATGCAGTAGGGGAGTTTGATCAGAATCCCCTGACTTTGCATCCAATTGAAGACCAAAATCAAAGCTGGGAGACTTGCTACGTTGCTGCTGCTTACCTGAATGCCCTGGATTTGATTCAATACTTAGCCTTGCCGAACTTTCTTGTGCCATACCATTTGGCAAGTGAGACATTTCACCTAATGGACATTGCTGATTAGACGTGTTAGAGAAGATTTCATTTCCTGTTGATGATCCTGAAGTTGTCTGAACATTTATTGCAGGTTCTGGATTGAAACCCTCTAATGCATTGGAAGAAGTTTGATTCTGCATGGTTGCTTTATGCTGATCAAGATTAGTAATGGTGCAAATCTTTCTATCTTTGGAAGCTTCTGGGCCCAATAATGTTGCATTGCCATTCTGGGAATTTAGTTGTAATGCAGAAGTTGTCTCCAGCAGACAGCCTTTCCATTTAAATGACTCTGAGCCCAAAATGCAAACCTGAGATGTTCCTTTAGCATCACTTTTTGTAGGAATTGAGGATGAAACATCTCTTCTTTTTTTGGTTTCTTCCTCGCTAGTTTGCCTGGTTGCCATCTCTTCCTCATCACACTTGTTTGTGGAAGATAATTGAGTGGAAACTGAAGTAATACTAGGCAACAACTTAATATCTTCTTCAATGTCCTCAAATTGATCAATTGAAGTACACCTTCTATTGCCAGCCATAACACTATTACTTCTTGTATGAGTCACCTTAGCCTCCCCATTAAGATACACCTTTTCAAAACCAGAAGTCATTTGGACCACAACTTCCTTCTCATTCTCCTTGGAGGAAACATCATGCAGATTCACTGAAGGAGCAGCATTGTTAATGATCAGATCATTAACTGTCTGCTCGGGTGCATTGATTTCAGTTGATTCTTGCTTAATTGACACTTCTCCTGATTTGGTGGAAATCAAATCGTTCTCTTCAGCACAAATAACACACTTCTCTTGGATTTCCTGAATTGCTCCAGAAGGATCAACAGAACAATACTGTAAAACAACTTCAGTTGGCTTATCTGAAAATTCGGTTGAGTTCCCTGCGAGGGGTACTTGACCTTCACTTTGGTCTTCCAGACCCTCCCCGGTCTTGTTCTCTGTGCTGTTGCTGTCACATATTTCCATACTTGTCTTGGTTTCTTGTAGTTCATCCTCTATGATATGAGTCTCCTCTGACATCAGATCATGTAGATGTTCTTCAGTTTCAAATCCTTTTTGAACATTTTCTTTCTCCTTCTCTAAGGTGCATGTATCACTCGCATTGGTTACTTCCTCTCTCTGCTTATACAATAAATATGGGCAGTCTTCTGGTGATGTGGTAGAATGATTGGAAGATTTTGAAGGTAGTGATGTGGTTTTTAACTCAATTGAATAAGTTCTTTCAACCTCCGTTGTCTCGGTTTCTAGCAAACCAAAACAAGAAGTTAAGATCAGAGTAGCTTTCAAGTTTCACCTAGATATGTCTCTTCTATGGTACTCTGGAAATTTATTCACTAAATGCAAATTATCTTGATCATTAACAAAAATACACATTTTCAGTTTTTATAAACCTAAAATTATCTTGAACCAGAATGGTCTAAAGCTCTCTATCATGATCAAAGTGTAATTGAAACTTTGAAACTAAATAAAGAACATGGTTAATTTCCAGGAAGTAAATAACACATCCAACCTTTTCCAATGGAAGGCTGATCATAGATTTTAGGAATGTCGCTGGAGAATGTGCTGCCCTCCTCCAAGTTTAACTCTTGTGGCTTAACACAGTTGGACTCATCTAGTGAATCTGATTTCTGAATATCACTTTCTTGAACATTTACATTACTTGATTCTGGTGAAGATTCTTGAGATTGTGAATGATGCTTAGAATCTTTGCCTTCAATCTCAATCTCTGGAATCAGAGCTAAGTATATTCAACATCCCATTTCTTGAATACTCTGAATAAATGAAGAATAAAGGGTGGAGAAAGAAAAGCACCTTTTTCATTCGATTCGCTTCTTTGGGAATCCAAATCATTTGCAGCTGAAACAACACCAGAAGACAGTTCTTCCCCCTTTGCAGGAAAATCTTCAGTCTGATCCTCGAGAATTATATGATTTTCAACTTCGAGTTCCTCTGCAAGAACAGCTTCCTGTGCTTTTTCAGGAACTTCAACTGTCGCCACCTCTTCTTCTGCAGCTCATGAAAGAAAAAGTAATGAAACTGAAATCTCTTACATTTCATCAAACAGAAAGAATGCAAGTTCCGGAAGCTCCAAAAAAAGAACATGCCTTTGATTCCTGCTACGTTGTTGTTGCCCATTTCACTTCCCATGCTCAAACAATTTGTGCCTGCAGTTCAACAGTATATGTAAATTCAACACTCTGTAGCCAATATCTCCCCAGCAGAAGTATATTAATTATAAAATTTCTGCATCACAAAGTTGGAAAAACCATACCCTAATCATGATTATGATGATGATGATATTCACATGCTAATGGCTACAAATCAGGGAAACTTCCAGAGTGTTAGTACATGATTGCAATGACCACTTCAGTGATATCCCTTAATACTCAAGCCTACACTTTCATTGATCAAAGATTGACAAATCCCAAAAAGTTTCCAGGTATATATTGTCTAAATTTCTCATCTTTTTTGCTATGAGAGGGACACTCTCTGATCAAAGATCATAAATCATAATCTTTTAGTGGGAAAATTGTATATTAAACAAAGATCATTGTCGGTAGTCGACAACATTCCTCAATTAGCCTATCAGCAGCCTGTGCCTATGATAATCTGTTCTTTTCATAGGATTAGTAGTCCTCATATTCTATTCCAGATCTCTCTGTCATGGGAATACCTGTACTTGTTTGAACCACTCTTCCCATGCCACACCATATATTAACCTGTCTTTTCTTCTGCAATTTAATATCCGAAGGGCAGCACCAATTACAGTTGCATTATGCTGTTTGATGTTGTGTCCTTTGGAAACAGTCTTATTTTGCCTCAAAAAACAAACCGTAACCCTTTCTCTTTTTCTTCCAATGGGATTGAGTTGGATTTCATTTCCAAGAAAGGATGACATTTATAGTAGGAAAAATTCTGATATAGAGCGGAGTAATATGAATAAGGTCCCCAAGCATGATGGACTTCTTGGTCCAACGGCATTACTCAATCTCGACCATTCTACTTGAAACTGGATTTACCTGCAAGAGTCCAGATACATATAAATCGATTCATCGAGGTTAGAGTTCACTTAAAAGTCGAATATACGAGGTCTCACCACCATTCACTTAGCCAAATGTTTTTTAATCTTATACATAAGTTGGCCTGATTTTTCATTTCTTTTCTTTACTTTCATCCATGTCCTGGTTTCACGGATATAAGAAATCATGATTCCATGAAGAGGGTTGTGCAATTGGGGGGTCTACATTTCAACATTTCTTGGTGTAAAAGCTTATTCCATTCTAGGGTTTATTCAACTCAATATTCAAGCCACTGCCAATCTCATCATAGCAGTGCATTTTTCTTTGGAGCCCTCTTTCATTGAACATGCTTTAAAGTGAATTCAGGGGACACCCTTTTTGTAAATTTTTCTCCTCAATAAAAGTTGCAGAAAAAGAGGGGTTTTGGAGGAATCCAAATCATTATAGTTGCAAATGCATTCATTGGGGGCTGTTTCTTTTGGGCTTTTGATCCACCTAATTAAATTAGGTTAGCATTTTATTTTGTTTTTTGAGTAATTGAGAAAGGCCTTGTGTGGACCATTGGATAATGGATAGGAGCTTTCAATATACTATTTACAAACTTTGTTGCCTAATTGAAGGATCTCTTGAACTTGAAATGGTGACTATGAGTTCAATAGATTCATGATTAAGTACTTGACAATCGTTTTCATTGAGTAAAAATAATATATTATGTTGATTTTCTCCCATTCATGTCTTAAATCTTTTTAACCTTTTTATCCAATTTCTTAGAAACAATTTTTCAATTGATTTAATTTTATTATAGTAGCCTGGAGAAATTGGTAAATTTTTATACACGTTCCATGTTGAAAGAACTATGTGCCGAATATTAACTCCTAATAAGAATCCAATTAATATAAGAAATATAAGAAAAATACAAAAAGTAAAATAATTGACATAACAATATTAACTAATTTTCTTAATTTACATGAAGAATGGTATGCCTATTAGCATGATGAACTTTAAAGCTTAGAGCCAAAGGTTTTGAGAGGAGTATATCTATATATTGGTGTTAATTTAAATACATATCTATATAATATTTATATGATAAAAATAAATATTCTTTCCATAAAGAATTGAATGTTCTAATTTGACTTTCATATATATTAAAAAAAAATTGATTTAGTTATTTTTAATATTGAAACATCACTTTTCTTAATAAAAAATTAACTAAATTAGGAAATAGGACATTCAATTTCAGACAAATCAAAATGAAAAATAGAACATTTAATTTCGGATGAAAGGAGTATTTTTTTTATTTTTAGCTTATAAATAAACTTCCTTAATTTTAAAGTTCTGAATCATATTCATAATTGAATCACATTATTCATAAATTTAATTAATTAAGTATAGTAATTACTCAAATCTTCTAAAAACTAGTATTTGTTCTAAATTAAAATAATTTCTTCACTTTTAAACAGTTGGGCCAAATCTGATTTCACCTTGGGCTTAGTAGCCCAACAAATCGAGGAAACCAATGGCTCGTACCGTCTGCCGTTTGGCCTCTGGTTCGATAAGTGACGTCATCCCACCATGCGTCTTTTTGAATTGGCTTAATACCCAGTCGCCCACACATCTACTTCTAATTGCAAGGAAATTCGTCGTATATCAATTTTGAAAAGTGTCACAAATAAGAAGTGGATAAAGTTTTAAGTTTAATAAAATAGATTCAATTTGGCATATTCATTTACTCATTAATCCTTCTTATCTTTATCTAATCCAAATCCTTCTTTTATCATTTTTATTTTGAAACTAAACTCTAACAGTGTATCTCTTTTTCTTTGTAATATGCTATCACCGCCACTTCTCTTCTCCCTTTTGCAACTATAAAATAATCGATTTTTAGCTCAAATATGTTCAAATAATCATCGGAGTTAAATCTATCCCCAAGGAGAAGTTTTTATACAAAGAAAGTACAAATTTTTGTTTCGTCTCTAGTCTCTCCTATCCTTTTCAATGTAAGTTTTTGTCTAATCTTGTGTAAAAATAGTTGAAAGGTTTACTTTTATGAAGGAAAAATTAATTGGGTATCTTTAATATTTATGTTTTGGAATACATTATTTGTGTTTTTGGAATACATTATTTATCAGTTTTCACTATTTTTGTAGATATATTTTTCTGAAAAAAGTTTGTTTATAAAAGCTAAATGTGTTGTTTGTTTGTGGAATGAATTTTTATAAGTAGTTTAAAGTCTATTATGGTGATTCATGAAATCCATGAATGTTGGTGTTGACAATCATGGTTATGCAAGTTTGGAAGATATACATAAATTGTTTATGTTCATTGTATGAGTTTAGGTGTGGCATGAACTTATCTGAGTTGTTTACAGTTTTCAAGAAGATGTATATGAACTGTTTATATTCATTTTACAAGTTGTTTACGTGGGGAATGAACTTGTTTGGATTGTTTATAGTTTTCAGAAAGATGTATATGGACTGTTTATGTTCATTGTATGAGTTGTTTACGTGTGGAATAATTTTGTTTAGGTTGTTTATTATTTTTGTATTATGTGAGTTTGGAAGATGTGTATGGACTGTTTATGTTAATTGTATGGGTTATTTATATGGGGAATGAAATTGTTTGGATTGTTTATGGCTTTTGTATTATGGATTATTTTGACAGGCATATCCAAAACCTTTCAGATTATAGCCAAACAGAAGGAATATTATAGACGACGGTCAATTCTCAATCAAAACTGTTGGTATCTCGAAAGTACATCTAGCTAAAAAAACTTGCTTAAAATGTAAACAAGCTAATCACACGGCAGGAAAAGAAGCAACAAGGCAATGTCCACAATCAATGTCCAGCCGAATACAAATAATGATAGGAATTGTAACAACCCATAAGTAGATATGTATTGAGTTGTATGTATATGATTAGAAAAATCCCAATTTTTTTTTATCATATTAGCATTCTTTTCTATGCTGATTAGATACCTTTTTTTAAATCTTTTTTTGTTCAATTTCAATGTAAAGAATGTGACTATAATGATATATGCTCAGTTGATATTCCAATATATTCGATGAGATTGTTTTTGTTTGTTATAGTGTTCTATTGTTGTTTCATATTAGTGTTTTAAAGCCACATGGATTGTTTCGAGGCCATATAGAGTATTTCAAAACAATTATATGAGTTGTTCTAATCTTTTGTGATCTCCAATAATATGTTTGAGAATCATATGAGTTGTTTATAGAACATTGCATGGGTTGTTCTAACCTTGTATAATCTCCCAAAATATTTAAATTGTTGATATCAGTTTTAATATTACTTTACGGATTGTTTAAGAGTCATATGGATTGTTTGAAAGTCGTACGAGTTGTTATTTGAATGCTGCATGGATTGTTCTAACCTTGTGTAGTTTCCAATAAAATGTAAGTTGTTCATGTTAGTTCCACTGTTGTTCTACGGGTTGTTTGAGAGCCATAAGAGTTGTTTTTTTGAACATTGCTTTGGTTGTTCTAACTTCGCGTAATCTCCAAAATATGTAAGTTGTTCATGTCGGTTCTATTATTATTCTATGTATTGTTTGAGAGTCATATAAGTTATTTCTTGAACGTTGCCTGGGTTGTTCTAACCACGTGTAATCTCCAATAATATGTAAGTTATTCATGTCACTTCTATTGTTGCTCCATGAGGTTACTTAAAAGTCGTATGAGTTATTTCACAGTAATATGGATTGTTTCCAAGCTATGCGGTATAAATAACACATGAACAATCCATCGGATATAAAATATGAACAACCCATCGCATTTTAGATGAAACATCTCAACACTTAAAAAGACACATTTTTTCCATCCCAAAATTCAATGTAAAGAAGAACTACTTAAAAAGATCCTATCTTTTAACAATAAAATAAAATTCACAGTTAAAAAAAAGAAGACCTTTGCATAGATCTAAGATGAAAAATGGGATTTTTTTTTTTTGTTTTTTTTTTCCGTAATGAGTTAAAAAAGAAACATTTCATTTTTCCTCCATGATTGCAAGCATTTTTTCTATGAATACAAATATTTCTTTCACGAAGATTAAATCTTTGAACAAATTTAATTCTTTTGGGCTACATCTGGGAGAAGAAAAAACAGGGAAGAAGAAGACGAAATAAGAGTTTGAAAATATGTACACCGGTTGAAGTGAAGAGTTTGATAGATGACAAAAAGTAAAAATGAATACATATTTGTCTCCAAAAAATGTACTTTTGGACTCTTTTTGTTAAACTTAAATATTTTATCAAAATTTAAAACGTCATTTCCAAATGGCACTTATAACATAAAAATAAATGGTTTAAAAGTTTTATGTCAATCAAATCAGCTAATAACATGAGAAAAAAATTAAGGAAATGGATTATGACTTAGTATAGTAGGTTTAGGTTCTTTTCTAAGGCTCTTTTGTGTAAAAGGTTGGACTTAAGCTTGTTGTAAGTCCTCTTAAACTTGTTAGGTGGGTTTCCGTTTGTTTCAATTATTATTATTATTATTATT
Organism: Parsonsia alboflavescens; assembly: GCA_028571225.1. Lineage (NCBI taxonomy): Eukaryota > Viridiplantae > Streptophyta > Magnoliopsida > Gentianales > Apocynaceae > Parsonsia > Parsonsia alboflavescens. Next base: position 11,624,081 of record JAOXNR010000032.1, on the reverse strand, counting down.
TTTGTGTGTGAATACTTTATAAAATTATATATAAATATATTTAGAATTTAAACATAAAACATTTGAATTGTGATAATATTTTTCAACTCATTACAAATTACTTGGCATATGTTTTTTATATAATCAAGTATTAGCATAGTCTAAAATAATTATTTTTTCTTATTACTTATAAAATTGTTCTATGATTTAATATTTTTTTCTTTTGAAAGTGTTCTAATAAATAAAATAAATGATTTTTAATACTTAATTCTTTATAGCAAGTAGTTAGTAACCATATATATTTGATCTAAATATCTAAATTGCAATTTAAGTTGTCGTCTATATAATGTTTTTTTTATTTTTAATTTTTTATAAGTAGTATCTGGGCCAAGCTTATCCAAACACTTTGATTATCCATTAGGAGCTGCAAATTCATCACGGCTAGGGTCTATAATAAGATCAAATAGAAATCACTATTTATGTTATGTAAGTTTTACCTTTTAAATCACTCATAATGTTATTAATTAAATTATATGGTATTTTATAACATATTTTGAATAAGTTATATTGAATAATTATTTTATTTCTAAAATATAATGATCAAATATTTTCATATTTTATGTTATAATATACGGGAAAATGTAAGCTTTGTAATCAATTCTCAGCCTTCAGACCAGGCTTTTGCCTGCATAGGCCAGACTAAGAGCTAAAAACTTAACCTCTAACAGGTCACAAAACAAGTATCTATTTAACCGACTTGGTCGGTTAAGACCGAGGTTTGACCTATCTTGATTTGTTTCAACCCTACTCATAACCCATGAGTTGTGTTTGAAATGATTTCGAATTTTATTTAGAAACGTAACATAGTGACAAGGTTTTATAATTGTTTATCATTGTTAATTTTTCTCCTTTTTTCGAAATTGTTAATGTAGGTCTAATTAAAATTAAAATCTAATTAAATTCTTGTGCTATTGGGTTTTATTATTTCTACTTTTTTTTAATCCTTTAATTATTGTGGGCTTTAGCCATTTACCAAATAAATAAATAAATTCTTCCTATTTTAAAATTAAACTTAGGTAATTCAAGTACAATCCGTGTGTATTTCTATCTCTTATTACTCTCCCTGTTTAAATTGAATATCTTATTTTGACTTTACTAAATTTATCACTCCATTCTTTTCATTAATGAAAATTTTTTGAGGAACTTTTGATTTGTGGGGGTAAATCCTTAAATCAAATAAGTGTTTAATTTAACTTTGTATAAAAATTCTATTTACTTTTCGAGATGAGATAACTCAAAATAGGACATTTAAATTTGACCAAGGGTTTCATCTATTTGCCTAATAGGGTTCCGGATCTCCTATTACACACGTGTCACTTTTTATCGCATTAATAAAATATTAATAAAAATTTTACGCAAAGTTTTTAATTGTTATTTTTTAATATATTTTATATATTGAATTTTAAAAAGATAAAACTAAATCTTAGAAATACTTGATATTTTAAAAACACGTATTAAATTTTTACTAATATAATAAGAAATAATACATAAATATGTAAACAAATATATAATAAGAGATTTAGAGTGATCTAAGCGTCGTGAGACTCGTAACAACCTTACTCGTGCTTATGACATAGTGGGAGTTGTACAAAGTCAATCATATTGGTTCATTCAACCTTCAATTTAAGATAAACCACACTAAACTTCAATGTAAATGTCATTGGGGGCTGCATCCTTCAAATCAATATAGCCCTAGAACAACAATGATGGAAAAGAGAAGTTTGGGGATGGAGTAAGTGTCAAAAACTACAAGAAAAGAGAGTTCTCCACTTGGAAGTACCAGTACTAGGCATTAAGCATTCTCCCCCAATTGGAAGATGAAATTGCGAAGTCTTTTCTTCTACTACCTTAGTGCTCTCTTGATATTTTGATATTGGGGATGATCTCATTGCTTACCTTTTATATGCATTGTCATATTCATCTTTATCCTTCATTCAAAATTAAATATTTTTATTTTTATTCTAAATTACACATTTTTAAAAATATAAATCAATCCAACAATCTTTTTCTTTTTTATTCTTCCCTTAAGTTAATAAGGATGAAATTAGTAAATTAAACTCTCTTGTTAAAAATCTCAAGTGTAGAACAATAAAGTTTTAAATGGAACTAAGTAATCAAAGTCAAACTTGAAGTTTCTTTAATTACAAATTTATGTAAAATATTTCGTTAATTACTCAATTATTAATCACTTAATTCAATGTATAAAAATGCCAAGACAAATTATCTTGAGGAGAAAGAGATACTATTTTCCACTGTTTTCAACAGATTGACCGGTTGGACTGTGAACCTATCATCAAATCAGTTTGAATGGAGGTATTGGACTGTTTTTCACAAAAAACTGTTCTCTAAATAAAAAATTGAAATGGACCTTCTAGTTGGATTGGTGAACCAATGAACTGTTAGGTTTAATGCTGAACTAACCTATTTTTCAAAAAACACAAATTAGAGACAAATTTTTTTTTAAAAAAATATTATATCATTCTTAATATTTTTATTTTTATTCTAAATTACACATTTTTAAAAATATAAATCAATCCAACAATCTTTTTCTTTTTTATTCTTCCCTTAAGTTAATAAGGATGAAATTAGTAAATTAAACTCTCTTGTTAAAAATCTCAAGTGTAGAACAATAAAGTTTTAAATGGAACTAAGTAATCAAAGTCAAACTTGAAGTTTCTTTAATTACAAATTTATGTAAAATATTTCGTTAATTACTCAATTATTAATCACTTAATTCAATGTATAAAAATGCCAAGACAAATTATCTTGAGGAGAAAGAGATACTATTTTCCACTGTTTTCAACAGATTGACCGGTTGGACTGTGAACCTATCATCAAATCAGTTTGAATGGAGGTATTGGACTGTTTTTCACAAAAAACTGTTCTCTAAATAAAAAATTGAAATGGACCTTCTAGTTGGATTGGTGAACCAATGAACTGTTAGGTTTAATGCTGAACTAACCTATTTTTCAAAAAACACAAATTAGAGACAAATTTTTTTTTAAAAAAATATTATATCATTCTTCAATCAAGTTATAAATTTATTCAATTAGTTATTTTCAAAAGTAAAATTTTTTTTCAAGATATACTACATTATTAAATATTAATTAATAAATAAACTATTTTATCATTGTCAAGCTTCAGTGACATTAAAAATTATCCTATTTAAATCACTATTAAATAGTACTTTTAATTATTCATTATAACCAAAATTATTAATATCATAGTTATAGATTTAATTTAATATTATTATATTATGAAATTAATATACTTATATAATTAATAAAAAATTAATTATAAAAAATATAATTTTTATTATAATATTAATGATTTAATTATAATTGAATTATGATCGAGGTATTGAATCGTGAATCAATTTGCTATTTGTATTCACGTCTAACAAGCACTTCCTATAAATTCATAATAATACTTGAGTGATACCCATTATTTATGTCTTCCACCATTTAGCCTTCTTTGGCTCTCAATCCAAGGAAAGAATAATTCCTCTTTGCCTTTATTTTAATTCTTATATTATTTCGTTTAGAATTATTGATTCACTTTACCTCGTTACGAATATTAAAAAAAAAATTACTAGGTAATAATTTTTTAATTATATGTCTGAAATGCCCTTCTATTCATTAGAGAGCTTTGGTGATTGAGAGATTTTGTAAAGGTTTTAAGAGTATTAGTGTTTTTTTTTTTTAAAAAAAAAAAAAGAAAGAAAAAGGGTAAAATTGGAAGAAAAAAAGAACATTACATGTTTTCCGCAGTGGACCTGTAATTTGGAACGAGTGATAAGGAAAAAAAACGACGACGAAAATGGCCTTTTGTTGAAAAGTGAGGAAGTCAAGGACTTGCATGAACCCAGTGGTTCTCTTCTTCATAATCCTACTGGCTGAAATACACTTTCTTGTGCTAACTTTTTTCTTTTTAATCTTTATTTTCTTGATTGATTTGATTGTATATAATGGGGTGACAGAAATGAAAGACCGAAATTTTCCACTTCTGTCATGATTGTGCGGGATCATTATGCAGTTCTTTGCCATTTGAATCTATACTGTTGCTTGTTTGATTCACACTTCATACGACTTTGTGGGATATATATATTTTTTTGGGTAAATTTGTTTGCGGGATATTTAAGTGCTTCTTTTCCATACCAAGAAATTGACCTTTGGCATGCAAATGAAATGACAAGTTCGGAGATTTTCCGAATTTCTTTTATTGGATGTTTCGGAATTGTGTTTACAATGCATCCCATTTGTCTAAATTCCTATACTGCTGGTTAGTAATAACCTAGACTAGAAATTGATTTTGATGAATATTCGTTCCTGACACGGAAATCTAAAGCTACCCTTGTCTTGTATATCTACTCAAATTAATACCCCTCTAGGGTTCTTCTAATGCCAGGAGCCATGGTGTTACTGCTATTTGGAGTCTAAGTTGAGACTTCTGTAGGAAAATTTTGATCTTTTGGTGGTACAGCAACCAATTTTCCAAAACTAAGGATACTTCAATTTATTACAATATTATTCTTTTGAAGAATATACTAGATGGTTGGCAACAATTTGAGCAATTGATGTATTAATGGTTTTATTAACCTTGAAAAAGTTGTTAGGATTATGTTTTAAGATGAAGCACGTATTTGCAGAAGCCAACTTCTTTCAGCTATGGTAGAGTCACAGCAAGTGCGGTAACATTTCCAGGTTTCTTGGCACAACCGTGTCTCCAATATTGTAATAGAAGGTTGAATATCATATCACTTCTAAGTGCATATTTGCTACTCTTCATGAGTGTAAGCTTGAAAGGGGTACTTACCAATTTGGAGCTTTTTTACATTGTATGAGTGGGGAAAAGTGTAGACTGGTTGATTCCACGTTCTGCATTTAGAAAATTTTGGATTGGGATTTTGAAAGAACCTAAAGCAGGAAGCTTAGAAGTTCTAGTCAATCAATATCTTATCGTTTGCACATCTTGAAGTTAGGTTCACTCCCGTCCAAGAGACAAACAAGATCACTTTTTCTGCATTATTATTATTATTATATTTCTCATTATTATTATTATTATATTTCTTTCTCCAATATTTTTTTATTTATTCAATTCTGGATATGTTTAGATAAGAGACAAACAATTTTGGGTGTACAACCCTGTTCTGTAAATGTTGGAGCACAAGGAAAGACCCTTTTTTAATTCTATTTCCAAAAACTGTTTATGCCGTTCTTGATTTGTTAAGAGTTTGGTCCCACCTGTGGATCTTTACCACGAAGCTGGTAATCAGCTCAGAGAAAGATTAGAACAAGAAAATATTAAGTTGGAGAACACACGGTTGCAGGCCTATATATTTGTGCTTCATCAACTCAATTTCAATGTACTAGTTAGGGTTGATTTTGAGATTAGTAGTTCAAGTTTAGTTGGAAGAAAAACCACGATAGGGTGGATTCTTGAGTATTATGATAATTTGAGATCTATTTAATATCATTCCCCATTTACCAGCTATTAGTTTTGTGGCATTCTTATTGTCTAGACTGATTCTGCATCTCTAGAGCATTGCCAGTTTGAACTTATATGTAATTCTTTTCTCTTCTACCTTTTCAATTTTGATATTAGTAATTTGTTTTCAATTTAAGATGCCTATAACATTGCAAAGAAATCTCCTATGCATGAATTTTGTTGTATGCCTGCGAAGGGAACTTACTGTGCAGACCATAAAGGGGCATTCTGTCTTCCTTACTATTTGCTGTTCAAGAGCCCTAAAAGAAGTTCCTGTCAGAAGGAGCAACAAGGTTATTATTGTGCAATCTTAAGCATTGAAAAGAACTGAAAATAAATTATCATTCCATCTAATAATATTCTCTTTGATGTTTCTTTTTTTTTTCAGGCTGACTTCAGCTTCAACATTGATCAATTAACCTTGAAACACATTGTCAAAGAGAAAAGCGTTGACCTGTTGAATAGACTTGGTGGCACTCAAGGGCTAGCTAGTTACCTAAAATGTGACGTGTGTGATGGAATAGATTCTGAGGATGTTTCAAGTAGAAGGGAAACTTTTGGTATCAACACATACTGTTATCAAGAAACTAAGAGCATCATACATTTTGTTCAGGAAGCTTTTGGAAATCCTGCTATCAACACCTATCTGGCTTTTGTCACGATTGCTCTTGGTTTTGACATCTTTGGGCATGGACTAGAAGAGCGATTTTGTGATGGGACAAGAATATTGATAGCAGTTTTACTTCTTGTCTCTATTTCGGTCATCAATAACTTCAGGCAGAGTAGAAAATTTGGCAAGTTTTTGACTTCCAAAAATAACATGCAAGCAGAAGTTGTGAGAAATGGCAGAAGGCAACAAATACCCGTATCTGAAATTGTTGCCGGAGAAGTTATTTTCTTAAAGAGTGGTGATCAAATACCTGCTGATGGCTTATTCTTGGATGGGCACTCCTTCTTTGTTGATGAATCTAACTTGACCGGGAAAAGCATTCCCGTTGAAATTAATCACAGCCAAAATCCATTCATGCTCTCTGGCTCAATGGTGGTTGATGGATGTGCTAAAATGCTTGTCACTTCTGTTGGAAAAATTACAACTTGGGGTGAGTTTCTGAGCTCATTTAAATGCAACTCAAGTAAAAGAGAAGAGTCCAATGGTCAGCCTAACAAGCAATCTTCATATATTGATGAGGGTGTTTTGGGAATTAACTTCCCATCATTTGTGACAGGCTTAAGCCATGCAAGAGACTACACATTAAAAAAAAGACAGCAGAAGCTGAAAGAATTTGCCATTGTCATCCCTTCTTATTTTTCCATTGCCTCCTCTATTTCCTCAAATGTGTTTGGCATGGGAAAATTCATAACTAAGTTGCTAAAAGTTGACCAAGACACATTCACCAGTAACTCTCCACTACATTCCCTTCCTCCAAAGCCACTTTTAATTTGTACACCATCAGAATCAGGAATTTTCCCAGTGCTACTGTTTATCCATGGTTATCTTCTCTACAACTCTTTCTACTCTCAGCTTGTCCAGCATATTTCTTCTCATGGATTTATCGTCGTGGCTCCACAGGTTTATAACTTTTATCCTTCAGATTATGCTTCCTATATTATGTGTTTCCCTATTAATTATCTGGCATGGCATCCTTATATTAAATCTCAGATATAAAGAATTTTTCTGCACTCAGAAATTACACTTGATTGTGGACCTCATATCTAATGCTTTCACATGCTTATTTATTATCTCTTAGTGGAATGTCTTCCTGTCTCGATGTTATCCTTAGCTACCCTAGATCATGAAACCAGTGAGAAATTTCTTCGGTTACAGGTTGAAAATCTTTCTTGTTCAGAGCATAATGAATGCAGCCAAGTTATGATCTATTTGTAGCTAACTCTTTAAGATATTTAATACTCCCCGCATTGTTAATTATAGGTCATTTGAACTCACATTTCTCGTCCTTTATTATAAGTCACTGTTGGTAGTTTAATGGATATTTTGTTCATCTTCTTCAATATTAGTCCTGCCTTTCTCTCTCTCTTCATAAAACATTTTCTTTGTTAATGTCTTCTCCAATAGGGACATTTTGCGAGAAAAAGAAACTTTACCTTAATATTGACAGCATGATTTCACATGACATATAATTAGAGATGAAGGGAGTATTGACTTGAATCGTTCATTTCACTTCTTAGTGGCCGTAAAAGTATACTTAATTCTATGCTTCAAAATTGCAGATACTTATAGCATGAGAATTGATTTTTCTTTTCCCCAAGGCTCATGATTTATTTCATTTTGTCATAAGTTATATAGCATGGCTGGAGCAGATACAACAGAAGAAATTAAATCAACAGCTTCAATAACAAATTGGCTATCAGAAGGACTGCAGAGTCTCCTCCCATCCAATGTTCAGCCAAACTTAAGAAAGCTGGCACTTGCCGGACATAGCAGAGGAGGAAAAGTTGCCTTTGCAGTTGCACTTAGAAAAGCAGTAACCTCCCTGAAGTTCTCAGCTCTGATTGGCATAGATCCCGTAGACGGAATTGAGAAAGGGAAGCAGGTTCCTCCCGTTCTTTCGTACACTCCCCGCTCCTTCAATCTTGATATGGCCGTTTCGGTCATTGGATCGGGACTTGGCGAACTGAAAAGAAATTCTTGGTTTCCACCTTGTGCTCCCAAGGGCGTGAATCACGAAAACTTCTATAATGAATGTCGAAAGCCAGCTTGCTACTTCGTGGCTAAAGATTACGGGCATCTTGATATGTTAGACGATGATACTGCTGGAATTCGGGGAAAGGCTACATATTATTTGTCCACAAGTGGGGAGTCCAGGGATCCCATGAGGAGATTTGTGGGGGGAATTGTGGTTGCTTTCTTGAGAACTTACTTGGAAGGTAATTCTAGGGACTTAGAAGCTATTAAGAATGGAAATGTTACTGCCCCTGTTGAGCTCCAAAAGGTTGATTTTCTTGTGTAGAAACTGTTATATGAACAAAAAAAAGAAGAAAGAATGATTTCAAGGCATTAAAGCTTACAAATTATGTCACATTTTTTCACTTTCTGATCAATAAATCACAGAGATGGAGACATAAGGCTCCATTTGGATTATCATTTAACTAGGCATCGAATATTTCATTTTTATTTTGATAAATTTGAGGAAAGAGTCAGATTTAAATTAATTTTGAGTTATTGATCAATTTAGTCCTCAAATTATATCCTTTTGGAAGGTTTGATCCTTAAAGTTTTTTTTTTGACCTGGTTAGTCCTTAAACAATTTATATTTTGATAATTTTGAACCGATTCTTTACAAATTTCACTAGAATTTGGAAACATTTTGGCCATCCTAGTTTTGAAACTATATTTCACAGGCTTTATTTTGCTTAGACTTGTCATTCATCGACTAAATTGGCCAAAATGACTCTAAATTCAGGTGAAATTTGTGAAGAATCATGTCAAAAGGATCAAAATGGTCAAAATGTAAATTGTTTAAGAACTAAACAGACAATAAAAAAAAAACCTTTAAAGGTCAAAACTTTCAAAAGGATATAGTTTGAGAACTAGATTGACTAATAACTCAATTAATTTTCTAATACAATAATATTAATTTTTTAAACAAAATTATAACTAATTAAGAAATGAAACATTATGTCTCACGAAATGAAAATAGAGATATTTAATTCGAATAGAATAAGAATATGCTTCTTTCCATGGACTTGCTCTTTGTTTTAGAATCTCTTTTGTTAGTAAATTATGGTATGGTTTCTTGTAAGCTTTCTACTATATTTTCACATCAGAATGTGGAATTCAACCATATGGAATCAAACTTTGAGTTCTCTAATATTATTTTCCTTTTGAGGAAAAACTTCTTCTTTTCTGAAGAGTAATGCCAAAGAAAAACATAATATATAGTGGATGTTAGCATATATTCTCTTAGAAAAAAAGAATAAAAAAAAAGAAAAAGAAAAAGGTGTTTCCAATGTGTTTTGTAAGTCAATAAAGATGATGATTAATTAAAAAGGAATTTCTGAACCCTTTTCTGAGTAACTTCCCTTATGTTAATGTATTATTTTGGCATTAAAGAGATATTTTTTAGCCTTTCTTATTACCTTTTGTTCAAAATTTCAGCCCCAAATAAATAATTTTCAAGTTCTTAAAATAGGACAATAATGTTTTATTTTTATAAATTATTTTTAAATTATACAACAGGTCCTTTTAAAGAAATTTATTCGGAAGATTTTTGTTTTTAGTGTTTCGTAATATTCTTTTTGCATCTCAATAGATTTTTTTCTTGTTCGTTAGAAACAAGATATAATTGATAATAATAGGTTTAAATTTTGATTTCTAATTTAATACATTTACTTTGTCTAATATGGTCTGAAAGATTGATCCTACAATTAATTGAAAAACCTAATTAAAAGATAATTAATAATAATTACTATTATATAAAAATAAAATTGTTGTTATTAAATAGTACTTTAATAAAAAAATATCTCATTTTAATTTAATAAAAAAACAAATGTAAAAGTACATTTGATGTTCATAAAATTATTATTTGATCATTCTTATTAATATAATAATAATTAGAAGTGAAAATTTTGAATTAATTAGATCCTTAAATCATAGTGATTATTAGTAAAATTTTCTATTAATAATATATTTATTTTAAGACACGAGATATTAATTCAAAATACATCAAAAATAAAAAAAATATAAACATTTAAATTAGTATAATTGTTTTTAATTATTAAAAAATACAGTCAACTCAGTCCAAGCCGTTCGACCCCTCCGGTCTGCTTTCCCAGAAGGGTTATGAGTTACGTGGCGAAGGGGAAAGAACCTAATTCGCCAGGTCTACGTGTACCGACTTCCGTATTTAAGCCAGTAACGAACACAGTTACGCGGAAACAAGACACCGATCAGCAAATTATCATATTCATTATTATTATTATTATTATGGAATGAAATGGAGAGAGCTCCCTTCATCACAAAGCTTTTAAAAGCTCTACAGCTGATAATAAAACTTTGAAGAGTTTCAACGCAACCGCGTAAATACTTACCAGTCAAATTCTTCTTCTTAAGGAAGAGCTTATTGATATTTAAAAACGTTATCCATAGAGCAGGAATCCCATTAAATGCCTGGAAAAAGGCTAACTATAATTTTTAAGTCCAAAAAATTAATCTTACCTCTGTAAGTTTTTCAGAATAACGTCGGCATAAAATGTTGGGGAAGGAGGCCTTTAGTTACCTCTATATAAATGTAATCCAAACAATAAAGAAAACCCGCCCATCTTGCTATCTTCTAGTTCTGTTCTTATACAAGACAAAACTCCAAAACAAAGGGAAACATCCATCATTTGTTATTGGTCCATCTTTGTGAGTCCCATTATAGTACACCGTCTTTTTGTTGAGAGAGATTTTTCTTTTCTTGAATTCTACGGTACGTAGAAGATTTTGTCTTTCTATTTCTCGAGTCCATATAGAGAAACATGTCTTCGATCATTCATGCAAAATTAGACGACATTAGGCAAATCAAGATCAACAAACTCATCAGGAAAAGATGGGTTTCAGCATTTGTAGTTATTTATTGTTCAAGGGCATTCAAAGATGTTCTTACTAGCCATGAAGGAAAGATCCCACTTCTTCCTGAAGTAGTTGGGAGGAAAATATTATCAAAGTCAGGTCCATCTGATAAGATTGTTATTGATGTTGTTAAAGATTTATCCAGTTTTTATGATGTTGATCAGTCAATGCTGACAAAGCTTGTCAAGGAGAAAACCACAGGGAAGGTTGATGAACTGGGTGGAGTTCAAGGAGTTGCTAAGTCCCTCAACAGCAATGTTCATGATGGCATAAATAGTGATGATGCAGATGACATTTTATGTAGAACTGAGGCCTTTGGAAGTAATACTTACCATAAACCTCCCAGGAAGAGT
>JAOXNR010000032.1:11579274-11595026 GCA_028571225.1 Parsonsia alboflavescens | reverse complement strand
TGCATGCCAATTACTACTGCTGACCCTCTCTACTGTTTGTCTCTCTCTCTCTCTCTCTCTAGCCCCCCTCTGTGCGAGTTGTGAATTTGGAGTGTATTTATTGATCTGTTCTTGACTCTTAGTCCTAGTCCTCTCTCTCTTTAGATGTTTTTTCCTTTGCAGCATCTGTTACTGTTAGTAACCAGTTATGCTTCTCAAAATAACAAGGGACAACTTGTACCCATCTTGCTTCCATCCATAAATATATAAATATATATATATATATATATATATATATATATCATAATCGTACGTGATCCCAACTGGAAAAACGAGTATTATATCTATATATATATATATATATATATTTATATATATTGATAAGAATAGACCTAAAATATTCAGTTTTACATACCAAAGAAGATTGTCAAATAGTTGTAATTGTGGGTGCCATTGGACCTAAGTTACGTTTTAGATCCGAAGGTATAGATAGTAAGGCTATTTATCTTTGCATCTTTTATATCGTTAAAGTGATGAGTGGGGATGGACCAAATTAATTTCTTTTCTTATATATAAGAATGAATTTATATTCAAGAGAAACATTTTACTTTTATCTCTCTTTCCACCAGTATCGCTAAAGAACAGAGTTCCTTTTTTATGGAATAGCTAAACTATTATCTCTTTCGATTCGCATCCAAAGCAGTGTATCAGAAAGTACACTCTTTTATTAAGGTTGTGTATGCATCAGTCAGGGCAATTTGCCAAGATTTATACAGATGATCGATGATGATGATGATGGATCATGACTTTGATCTCTGCCTCCCAGCTGGGTTTCTTTTGGCCTTTGCTGGGTTTTTTAGGTATATACTCTCTCCATCCAGAATTGAATATCCCGTCTTAACTTGCACAAGTTTAAAAAAAATGATGTTTAATTTCTTAAGAAAAATTATAATTAATTTAGGAGACCAGATGTTCATTTTTTTACAATTTAAAGTAAAAATAGAGACGTTCAATTTTGGACGGAAGGATTGTATCATTCGTGTATTCCATGAATCCTTAATTCTCAACAGAGAAATTATTAAAGCCATTCTTCCCGCTTATTCTTTATGTTTTCCTGTGATTCTGCTTTGTTCATATGCATAGTCGTCATCAAGATAACGACTTTACCTCCCATTTGCATTCAAGTTTTTTTATTTATTATTATTATTATTATTTTTTACCTCAGATGATTGATTGAAAAAATATTGGACGTGGAATTGATTTGAAGGAAGCAGTAAAAAAATTGAAAGAGAGAGTCATTGTCAATCGTTGAGAACTTGAGATAATCGAAGATGCAGAATCTTTTCCTTCTTGATCTTCTTTTTGTTAGTTTCCACATCAAGAAATCAGGGTTTTTTTTTTGTTGGGGGGTGGGGGTGGCCTAATTAGATCAAATGGATTTTTGAACTTCAACTCCTTGATTAATGCCTTTATCTTCTCCAATCCCTCAATTCCCTAATTTTATTCATTTAGTGTAGTTATATTTTTTCCTTAAATCTTTTTTTTTTAAAAAAAAAAAACCAGACAATGATCTCATAACAAGAAAAAGAAAAATTAACCAAGTTGAACAAGAGACTTTTATTTTTTAGATTGATATCTGGATTAATCTACACCCAACTAATTCGACGAGATCACTGGAATCATCAACCCAATGATATTTTATCTCTTTCATTATACAAATCCATGACCTCTCGACCATAACTTAACTACTCTACCACTTTATCACATTAAACTGGAGACTTCAATATCAAATACCCCCATCCCCTAATTACGTCTTTTGCCATTGCTTTTTCTGTCCCTTTCTGTATGTCATTTTTCATAATTTTTACTCATTCCTTTAATATTATCCCTACTCTCTCTCTCTATCTCTCCTGAAAACATTTTTCTCTCTTTCATTGTCAAAGTTTTTCTCCTATAAGGACATCTGAGAGGAAAAAAAAATAATTTGATATTAATAAGATGACTTATAATTAGAAACGGAGGGAATAATAACTCTCTAGTAAAATAAGTTATTTTTTTTAAAAAGTCAAATTTATTGACATTCCACATACATATCGGTAGATTTGTTTTAGTTACTATAAAAATAAATAAATAAATAAAATTTAAGAGATGTCTAATTTTATATAAAAAAAAGAAGTTAGATATCATGGTGTTCAATTAATTACTAGTTTCGTCTGGGTAAGTAGGAATATAAGATGTCGTCTATAAAAGGGGGGGAAAAAAAAGGAAATTAAAGTAATCATACTCAATTTTAGTGGACATAAGATGCCATAAAGATACCAACTAGCATTCTAATAAGGGAAAGGAGACACAATCGATCATAGGGTTATTGTTTGCTTGGATCCAGTCAAAGATTCATGGTATGTCTCGATTCCATTCCAAAGTAGGAAAGGTTTGAGTTTGTACGCAATAAGCATTATCCTATCACGTTAGTACCATATGCTCTCAAATGCTTTTAGACCTTCTTTCGTGAACATCTAATCATAACATCAACTCATCCACTCCTCTTAAAAAAAAAAAAAAACATCTTTAGACCAAACAAGCGTATAAATGAGACGGGATGATACAATTTGCGAATAATTTGAGTTTAGTTAAGTAAAAGTTAGAATTTGGCTTGATTTATTTAACTAACGAGTTTACGTCATACTATATGTATTCAATTTGTTAGGCTTGCGAATTTAAATGAGTTTATTTTCTAAATATTTCATGAGTCAAACTTGAATTCAAACTCGGACAAGTTCTATAACGCACAAACTTAGAAAAACATAAACGAGTCGAATCCTGGTCTAGATTCAAGCTTGGATCGATTAGTTTATATGGTCCTAAAGTCAAGCTAATTTTGAATCTAATAATTCAATGAGACCGTCGAAAGAGAAATCATGACTTTGTCACATTTTTTTACTTTTATAATTCGAATCAATAGCCTCCCGATGATAGGGGAAATAGAAATATGGATTAAGGTGAACGCCCGCAACCACTATTCAATGTACCTAGAAATATTAAATAACTGATAAAGGATGAAGAGGTAAGTGCATTGACCTTTAATTGATGCAAATTCGATTCTTATTAGACATGAACTTATGCATTAATCATGTGTATGAGTTGATGGTATGATTAAAATCATAAGGATCAATGAACACCTTCAATCTAAATCAAAATTGATGAAAAACACCCTAACAATGATGAAAAAGGAGGCTTTAATAATAATCAAACTAAAAATACGGTCATCCAAGTTGCTATATTGTAACAAACATGATATTTTGTACTAAAGGGACCCCATAGGTTTTAGGTCCAAGAAGTCATCATAGACAATCACTACTTTGATTCTGTCTCCTCTCCATGCCTCACGTTCCTACTCTATGGAGTAGTTGTGGGGTTGGGGGGGGGGGGTGGTGGGTGCGCGGGGTAGTGTTTATCCCCTCAGTACATGGCCAGAGGTGTCATCATGTACTTTGCAATCTTCCAAAACCACAATGCTCCCATTTTCCATAGTCCTCTGATCTTATATATCCCCATTACTGTCCCACCTAATCATTATCATTTAATCAAGAAACCCTACACCCAATTGTGGGGGCCAATTTTAGATTTGGGGACAATATAACCCCAAAATTTCATGCTGTGATCCGTTGTACACGACTGCAATTCATATGTACCTTGTCATTTTACTTCAATTTTGCGCTGGTTAAATGAGTAAATCAATAATCATTATTTTTTAAATAGTAAAATTTATTGCACCTATAATTAAAAAGTCATAGTTAAAATCATAAAACAATAAAATATCACCGAGTTAAGATTTAGTGTTTCCATTTTTTATTTTAATAGTTTAGAATTGAATGTATTATTTCTTAAGTTAATAAAAAAATGATATTATTATGTTTAAAATAAATTAGGTCGCTCTTTTAATAAAGTTTGTAAAAATTATATTAAAACATTATGTTTTTTTTTACTATTATGCAATAAAAAATAGAAATACTCGAGAATATATATATTTTTTGTTTTTGAATGTATAATTCAATTTGTAAAAAGTAGCAAAAGGCCACACCTGTTGTGGACCCTATGAATGCTAATGTGGACCCCTTTCACTTTGGGACTCGATGGAACCGACCGTTACGGCTTACCGAAGCCTTGATTGCCTTGCTTGGAGTACATACAAAAAGCTTTTGGGCACTTCCTTAACAACCCACTCCCATGCCCACCCAAGCAAAAAAAAATTAGAAAAAGAAAAAAAGGGACTTTCAAAGTGTTATAATAAGGTTTTTTTGTGCAAGTTCCAAGTGAGGTATTCCAAATCAAATCCAAGATCTCAAAATAAGACCAAAAAGCATATAGGGGTTGGATTTGAATGTGTACTGAATATTTGATGTTTACATTTTTTGATCTATTTATTTATTCTGATGATATTGAAAGGTCAAATGTCAAGACGATTCTAAGAGAATATTATCTCAAAAGTTATTTAAGAAAAAGTTTAATTTTTGAGTTAGAGTTTGATTATTTTTATGATGCATATTGATTTGGAATTTTGGTTTAATTCGATTTTGGATTTCTTAGTGCATAATTGTGTTCATTACTACAAAATTAAGATGTGTCTATAAAAATCTTACACTTATTCTTTAGTTATTTCTTACTGATATAATAATAGAGAGTGATACAAATTTTAAAATTAATTACTACAATATTATAGGGTAATATGTTGCGCTGATAATTGATATGTAATTGTTACTTTCGTTTCATCGTATATAAGATGGTAATCATATTTCATATGGATTAAGATTTCTTAAATATAACTGGGTTAGGTTAAAAATATTTATTTATTTTTCTCTCTCATTAATAACCACAATTCTTTTTCTTATATAATAAATGAAAAAGAATGAATGAGAGTAATTATGTATTGATAATTATAAAATAACTTATATTTTGAGATAAATAAAACAACTTCAAACAAATTATAGTTTGAGATGGAAAAAGTATTTATAAAATATATTTAAACTAAATATTTATAAAATGTTCAATGTTAATACTCTCTTTGTCACTATTTATAAGTCACTTTTCTTATCATTAATTTTAAGTTATGATTGTTAGTTTATTAGGTATTTTAATGAATTTTTTTTAAAACCATATTATCCCTGTTTATCTCTTTTTCCTAGTAACATTTGTTAGTTTGATTAGAATTATAAATAATTATATTTTAAGGAGTTATTGTGCAATTCAATCTTCAAACTTTACCTTTTTGGAAGTTTTGATTCTTAAATTATTATTTTTTTGGCTTTTATCATCATTAAATAATTTATGGTTGGATATTTTTGTCATTTTGATCGGATTCTTAAAAAAAATCATCGGATTTTGAAGTCAACTTGAAGGATGATAAAGGCAAAAAAAAAAAAAATCAAAGTTTCCAAAAGAGTAAAGTTGGAGGACTAAATTGTATAGTATTTCAAAGAAAAAAAATCACCTAATTTTGACAAAATGACTGTCAATAACTTATAAATAGGAACAAAATTAAGTACTCACTCTATTCCAAAATATATATCGTTTTAACCTCTTATATTTATTTCACAATATAAATCATTTTATAATCTACCATGTATATCTATTATATTTTTTTCATTCTTTTCCTCCATTTAATATCCTTTTTCATTTATTATGAAAATATACAATTATAACCTTAAATATGAAAGACGAAAGACATTCTAGATATAATAAATATATATTTATTATTTTTTAATTCATGTGAAACAATGACTAATATCTTATATTATAGGAAGAAGGTAGTTTTTATTTATAAGACATTTAATTTAGATGGAGAAATGAAACATAATGTTTCGAAGCTTTGAAAACATCGAATTTGAAAAAGAAGATGTGTGTGGGTAAGTGGTGCTTGTTTGCTGTAGAGCCCTAGTTTCGAGCCACATATGTCCTTCCCCCCAGCATGTCCAAACAAAATACAGCAAGAAAAAAGAAAAAATGCATGCATAAAGAAAGAGAGAGAGTGCTCCATTTCGAGAACTCTGCTGGTCGATTTGGACTGCATGTTCGAATTATTCTTCTTCTGTGTTTCTTTGCTTTTATATGCTATACAATTACATCTCTTCTTCACTATAGTCTTTTATTGGACTATTACTCAGCACCCATTATTTTCCTCCAATTCCCCCACCAAACCCAGCAAAAACACTGCCTCAAAAGGATGTAATTTAAGTCTGCAAATCAAGGCTGTGAGAATCAGTCCCAGTAGCCAAAAGAAAGAAAGAAAGGAGGCTCTCTGAGAGAGAGGAGAAGGAAGAAAGAAAGCGGCTAGAGTATAGGAATAGTATAAAAAGGCAGGCCCTTGATGAGCCTTTTACACGTGATAAAGAAACACCAAAAGCATTTGCATGCGTGTATAAAAGATTCATCACCATCATCATCTCTCTTTCCTCCTCGCTTCAAAAGAAACTGTTTCAAAGCTTCCTCCTTTCTCTTTCTCTTTCTCTCTCTCTCTGATGTAATATGTAACCTCTCCTCAAAATCTCATCTTTTTCATATCTCCACTTTTTAGCCCTTCAGTTCTTTCTTTGTAGTCCCATCTTTTGAGTCTATCTATCATCCCTCCTCTTATCATCTCTTTTCTTTGTTCAAAGATTTATTAAACTTCATTGCTGCTCTAAAGTTTTCTGAAAGTTTAAAGCTTTTAAACAATTACTACTGCTATTGCTACTAACATAAGGTCTTTAAACATTAAGGTGACTTTTTCCAGAGAAGTCCTTGCTTATCTTGGTGGGTTTTGATTTGATTCAAAGTTCAAGTGTTTTTTGGTATGTCCAAGACTCCCCCCATTCTTTGTATTTGTGTGTTCGGAGTGTTTATTTATGGACGTTCATTTTCCTTGGGGTGTGTCATTTTCTATGAAGCAGTGAAATTGGGGGCCATCTTCTTGAGATAGTGATTTTCAGTGAGGTTTTCAATGTTTATTCCTTTTATCTGTTCTTGTTACTTATATTACTATTACCTTGTGACTTTTGTTGCTTTCTAGGCGTTTTTATTCTCTTCTTGAGCAGTCATATTTGGCCTTCGCATTTATTAATGCTTGTGCATATTCGGATATGCGTTTCGTCTCTTTTCTTTGGATTTACTCTCCCATCTTTGTAGTTTTCTGATACAGAGTTTTTGGTTTTGATTAGGCGACAAGTTGAAGGAATGGTTTTTGTCTCCTGGGTATTTCCTCTGTTTGATTACCTTATCGGATTCTCTTTGCATATATCATATTTGCTCCTATTTAAAAAAATATGGATATTATACTGGTGAATTTTCTCTCTTCACCTTCCTGGTTCATAGATTTTGGGTTTCCAACAGAAGCATCTAATAGGATTTGGGTACTGGGTAGTGTTCCCCTCTTTTGTCTCTACATGTATGTTTTTTCTCACCTCAAAGCTTATTTTAGCTGCAATGTTTCTTGTTAATTTACATTATAATTTGAGTATGGTAATAAATCTTCAAGATTTTCAGCAAATTTCGTCAAATGCACATGAGTAAAGGGGTAATGATTGTTGGTGCACAATTTTCAGGTTTTCGGAAATGGGCATGTTTCTGCAGAGAAGAAGCATCTATCTTTCCTTTCCTGTTGTCTTTAATTATCTTTAGCGCCCTTATTCATGGTTCTTCAATCACTGGACTCAAAGATGTGTCTGATGGCAAAATTCACTTTTTTTGAGTTATGGGTATTTTTGGTTTAGTTGACAAATCAAATGTGTGGAAATGGGGTTTCTGTTTTGCAAAAGAATGGTAACCTTTGTAGCCTGCAACAAAGAATTGATTTTAATGCTCACCTCCATTACTATTGCGCGTGAAATTCTGATTCACCAACCGCATTTTCCGATAAGTTTCTTCATTTTCCGAGCTGGGTTATTTCTTTCTGACACGGGTTCTATTTTCTGTTTCTGGAAATGTAGTACAAATAGCTTACATCTCTGAAGGGTGAGATTACTGATGAGTGAAGACTGAAGAACACAAGGAAGACTGTTTTTGCACTGTGTCATTTGAGTTGGTGGGCATCAGTTTTAGCAGAGCCAGCTATCATCGTCATCATTATCGTCATGCCTATCAGGCAGATGAGAGAGAACTCAGAGCAGCACTTAGTGATCAAACCCCAGTTGCAGAATACCACGAACACTGTTCTCAAGAACCCCAAAACAGCTCAAAATGGAAAAGGGCCTCCGAATCAAGAACCTCCTCAGAACACCAAGCTGCATAATCAGAGTTCACCTCCATCAAGAAACAGAGGGAGAAGAAGGGGAAGAGGTGGCCGGAAATCCGATCAGTGTGATGTTCTAATGCGTCCAAGTTCAAGGCCTTGCACTGGAGCTAATAAGCCGGTGGTTGTAGAAACTGCTGGAGCTGTTAATTTAACTGCAAG
This sequence comes from Parsonsia alboflavescens, assembly GCA_028571225.1. NCBI lineage: Eukaryota > Viridiplantae > Streptophyta > Magnoliopsida > Gentianales > Apocynaceae > Parsonsia > Parsonsia alboflavescens. The sequence continues at coordinate 11,586,622 of JAOXNR010000032.1, read as the reverse complement.
AAGTGGGTCTGCTGATGATGCGAAAAACTTATCTATGGCTAGTGTGCCATTTCCTTCTTCAAGCAAGTCACTGAGTTTTACTCCTAGGCCTGGGTATGGACAACTTGGTACTAGATGTATTGTGAAAGCCAACCATTTCTTTGCCCAGTTGCCAGACAAGGATCTGAACCAGTATGATGTAAGTTTTTTTTTAATCAATCTGTTTGGGATAAAGCATATTCTTTGATCAAATTTATGTACAATTTCGAAGTCATCCATATCTCATTGTGAAATTACTATGGGGGCCCTGAACCTGACATTTACAGTCTCCTATTTTTTCACTTATATTTGTTGTTACTGTCAGGTATAATTCAATGGGTTCCTGTGTCCTGTCACTTAACTATCGATAATGCCTTTAAATTATGAGAAATCAATAATGTTCTTATTGTTCTGTGATGAGTGTATCATGCTTTGTTAACCTTGCAGGTAACTATTACTCCTGAAGTACCATCGAGAGCTGTGAACAGAGCTATTATAGTAGAGCTGGTGAGACTGTACAAAGAATCTGACTTGGGGAGGAGATTACCTGCTTATGATGGCAGAAAGAATCTCTATACTGCTGGTCAACTTCCTTTTTCCTGGAAGGAGTTTACCATTAAGGTTATTGATGAAGAGGATGGAATCAATGGTCCAAAGTAAAGATTTTTACTGCTTTCGAAAAGCAATTTGAAATTGATTTATTGCTAGCATAAAAATTGGAAACTTTTTAAGAATAGTAATGAGTGACTTTGAAATGATACATCCAAAGTTGAGCAATATATGTGCTTATTTTATTATGTTAAACACTAAATATCGAAGGATTATTTCAGGCGTGAAAGGGAGTACAAAGTTGTGATCAAGTTTGTTGCCCAGGCGAACTTGCACCAACTTGGCCAATTTCTTGCTGGTAAGCGTGCTGATGGTCCACAAGAAGCTCTTCAGATTCTTGACATTGTATTACGAGAGGCCTCCATGAAGAGGTATCATAGGGCTATTATACAACTTGCACAAACCAATTCACATGCCTCAAGCAGTCTGCAACATTATAAGCTTTGTTGTATTGCAAATCTAATAGGTATTGCCCCGTTGGGAGATCGTTCTTTTCTCCTGATATTCGGAGGCCACAACGGCTAGGTGATGGCTTGGAGGCATGGTGTGGATTCTATCAGAGCATAAGGCCAACTCAGATGGGCTTGTCTCTTAATATTGGTAATAGATAATAATTTTTAGACAAATGACAAAGTTAATCCTTCTTCTATCCATCAAATTTATCTTTTCCTGGATTTTTTTTGCAGATATGGCTTCAGCTGCATTTATTGAGGCTCTTCCTGTGATAGAATTTGTGGCACAGCTTCTAGGAAAGGATGTATTATCAAGACCGTTGTCAGATGCTGACCGTGTCAAGGTGTTTTTCTTTGTCTTGCGTGATTTAAAACATTATAACCTTTCTTGTTAGAGAATCTAATATCAAGTTGTTGATTTAAATTCTATTCAGATAAAGAAGGCCCTGAGAGGAGTCAAAGTAGAAGTAACACACAGGGGTAATGTACGGAGAAAGTATCGTGTTTCTGGGTTAACATCTCACCCCACAAGAGAATTAGTGTAAGATTAGTTATCACTTCTCATTTTTCTGTTTTTTTTTTCTTTTTTTTTTCCCCTTCACTAATCAAATTAGCTTTTATCAAAGGTTCTCAACTGCTCAATCAAATGAAGAACTAATAGGAAAGGAATGCACCAATAGAGACTAATCTGCAGACTGATCAAGATGCCACATGGCTCTTATAGAACCAAAGCTCTGAACATTCCATTTCCAAATGCTACTATTGACATATTCTGTTATTTTATACCTTCACAGCCACAGAGAACTCTTAGACATGAACTTTGGACCTTCGGAATTTAATCGCTTAAGCATGATTGAAATTGACCTGCTATTACTCATCTTGAAATCTGGTTTAGTGTGGAAAATGAATAAAATGGTTCTCATTTTTGTCAGTTTTCCAGTTGATGACAACTCAACCATGAAGTCGGTTGTTGAATACTTCCAAGAAATGTATGGGTTCACAATTCAGTATACACATCTTCCTTGTCTCCAAGTTGGGAACCAGAAAAAGGCTAATTATCTACCAATGGAGGTGAAGGGTCATTTCTATTGTCTTTCTTCCCAATGGAGGTATTAATCTTCTTGTAAGTGGTCTTAACTGTGATAAAATTTTCAGGCATGTAAAATTGTTGAAGGTCAACGCTACACAAAAAGATTGAGTGAAAAACAAATTACAGCTCTTTTGAAGGTGACCTGCCAGAGACCCAGGGATCGTGAAAGTGATATATTGCAGGTAGTTTGAAATGCTAGTATTTGATTTGTCTCTGTCTCAATTGACCTACTTGGTAAAAGCTGGTAGATTCTTATGCTTCTTTGTTTTATGAAATTTAATATGTGAGAAGCCTCGAGTTTCTCCTAGAAACATTATATGCTTTCAATGTGCTATGCTTTGCTAAACTAGAAATATTTCTGTAAAGTTGAATTACTATGAATATGATATGTATTCACTTTGCAATGCAGACTGTTCAACAAAATGCATATGATCAAGACCCATATGCTAAGGAATTTGGGATCAAAATCAGTGAAAATCTTGCTTCTGTGGAAGCTCGGGTTCTTCCGGCTCCTTGGGTAGAATTCTCCTTTCTCTAATTGTCATCCATTCCTTTAAACCGTTTTTGATATCTTGCCCTTAACCTTCATTTTCTGCTCATTTTTAGCTGAAATATCATGAGACTGGCAAGGAAAAGGATTGTTTGCCTCAGGTTGGACAATGGAACATGATGAATAAGGTATCTGTTGTTATTCTTGTTGGACACATGCTCTTGTTATGCTTCATTTGGTGGCAAACACAGATAATCATCTAGATTCCGGGCATAGGAATATTTTGTGATAAAGGGTTGTTTAGAAGGCACTTATGCAAACCTGATATCCTGATTTCTTTTTTCCCAGATTGCTTATAACATGTCTTGTAAATTTCCCTGAGGACATATATCTACAGAAAATTATGCAAGTGCTATATCTCTGCCTTGTTTGGCTTGTTGAACTGAAATTCTGTCCTTCACATGGTCACAGAAAATGATTAATGGTATGACTGTTTGCCGTTGGGCATGCATCAACTTCTCGAGAAGCGTCCAAGAGAGTGTTGCTCGTGGGTTCTGCAATGAACTGGCTCAAATGTGTCAAGTATCAGGAATGGTGGGATTTCCTTTCTTCTGTGGTTTCAAATGCATGTACCAGAGATGATTTTTTATTGGTAACTACTACTTCATTAAACAAGTTAATTGCTCTTCTCTTACAGGAATTCAATCCAGAACCTGTTATTCCAATATATAGTGCTAGGCCTGACCAAGTGGAGAAAGCATTGAAGCATGTTTATAATGCATCCATGAGCAAGCTAAAGGGAAAAGAGTTGGAGCTTCTACTAGCTATTTTGCCGGACAACAATGGATCCTTATATGGTGTGCCATGTCTTTCATTTGGTTTTGATTGATTTCAGTGGAAGTGAAGATTCAATTGATTAACACAATCTTGCTGTCTATTTCTATTTAACAGGTGATCTGAAGCGAATATGTGAAACTGAACTTGGTTTGATTTCTCAATGCTGTCTAACGAAACATGTCTTTAAGATCAATAAGCAATATTTGGCTAATGTGTCCTTGAAGATTAACGTTAAGGTTCCAATGCAATAAACTTATGATTACTCACAGTTTTTCAACAGGCTGAGTCACTTCTAATGACTCTCTTGGGGGTGACATCAATCAGTTACTGATTAAATTCCTTTCTTCTCTTCTCTTATTTTACCATTTCTTTGAACAGATGGGCGGCAGAAATACTGTTCTCTTGGATGCTATAAGTTGTAGAATTCCATTGGTTAGTGAAATACCTACCATAATATTTGGAGCAGATGTGACCCATCCAGAGAATGGAGAGGACTCAAGCCCTTCTATCGCTGCTGTACGTTTCTTTTCTCTCAAAGACGCTTACTTTTTCAGTTTTTTTCTAATTATTTCAGTGCATCTTTACTACTTAGGATATTTGCTCTAGCTATTGTGTGTTCCATGTGTAGGTTGTAGCCTCTCAGGATTGGCCTGAGGTCACTAAATATGCTGGACTAGTATGTGCCCAAGCTCATAGACAGGAGCTTATACAAGATCTGTACAAAACATGGCATGACCCTGTCAGTGGAACTGTCAGTGGTGGAATGATCCGGTATGAGGCCCTCTTTTTATAATGACCCACTAATTTTTTTTTTCAATTTTGTTTTCCTCTCTTTCAATCAAATTCATTCTTTGTGATTTAAGAGGTGAGGGAGATAAATTTGCCCCTTCAATTGCAGGGATCTTCTGGTTTCTTTCAGAAAGGCAACTGGTCAAAAGCCTCAAAGGATCATCTTTTACAGGTCAGCGAGTCTACTCGCAATAACTGGTCTATTAGCTCGTTACTCTAGTGCCAAGAAAATTAGTGGTTAATCTCCTTTCTCTCGGATGTTTGGGTGTGCAGGGATGGTGTGAGTGAAGGGCAATTCTATCAGGTTCTACTTTTCGAATTGGATGCAATTCGCAAGGTAAGTGCTTTACATGTCCCCCCACCGCCGGTTTTAAGTTCCATTTTTCTTTAGTTTGTTATGCATCTCTGTGGATTATATTTTAGTTCTGATCAGCAACAAACTCTTCTTTTAGGCTTGTGCTTCTTTAGAACCAAACTACCAGCCACCGGTAACTTTTATAGTGGTACAAAAGCGACATCATACTCGTCTATTTGCCAACAATCATAGGGACCGGAGCAGCACTGACAGGAGCGGGAATATTTTGCCAGGTAGATGTTATTTGCATTACTAGTACAAGTCTCCCTCTCTCTCTCTCTCTTCCCCCGCTCTAAATGTCTTAATTACCTATTCTTCTACTTATGTAATGCAATTTCTTATTTGGTTAGGAACTGTGGTCGATTCTAAAATCTGTCATCCAACAGAATTCGACTTTTATCTTTGCAGCCATGCTGGTATTCAGGTAATAACTGATGTTTGCTTCTTGTTTAACATATTGTTCTTAATTTGACACCTTGAGAACTTTGATCAGTTCCATCTGATTGTAACCATAACTAGAGATGGGTAATATTTGATCACAAGTTAGATCATTGGTGCCAACTGCCAAGATCTTGTGCTCTCTCGGGTGGCCCAAGAACTGCCCTGCTTTTGTGACTTTATTGTTGGAAGGGAAAAAATGATAATAGATCACCCTATTTCATGTGGCAGGGGACTAGTCGACCAGCACATTACCATGTTCTGTGGGACGAGAATAATTTTACAGCTGATGGAATTCAGTCGTTGACAAACAATCTTTGTTATACATATGCAAGGTGCACCCGTTCTGTTTCTGTTGGTGAGTCAAAAGTAATAATAATGCCCTAAATTCCGAAGGGTTCTTTCTATTCCCCTTTCTTTCAGAGTTCCAATCCCTTTTCATTTAGTATTTTCAAGTAATATTGATGGCCCTGTTATATGCAGTTCCTCCAGCTTATTATGCCCACTTAGCTGCATTTCGAGCTAGATTCTACTTGGAACCAGATCTGCAGGAGAATGGCTGTGGTGCTAGCAGGAAAGGCAGCAGCACCACTCGAGCACGAGGAGGAGACTCTGGTGTACGGCCATTGCCAGCGCTGAAAGAAAATGTAAAGAGAGTAATGTTTTACTGTTAGGGAGAGTTGGTAGAGGTAGCAATATCTTTCCAGAAATCAGGTAATCTTAATTTTAGATGTAATATAGAGAGAGAGAGAGACAGGGGGGCCTTTTTCTTTGTAAATGAATAACCATGCAAGACACTGCATGGTTTGGCATTTGCATCAATGATGTAAAAAAGTAGAAAGTTTCTTTCTTTTCCTTTAATAGCAATGTTTCTTGCAGGTTGGTTGGTTCAATTCAATCCCCTTTCAAATATATAAATGCTCCTAGCAAATGAGCATGCAGAAACTTTGAATTTAATCATACTCCAAGGTAAGGTAGTAGAGTGCTGCTGGCCTATATTTAGAAAGGCAGATCTTGCATTGAACTATATATGGGAAAGTTTTTAAATACTGATCTGATTTGGCCATCTTTTATTCAAATCAAGGGCTGATAGATTCAATCCACAAAACAAGAAAGGCATTGCTTGAAACAAGCATTGTTTGAGGCTTGTCCTCATGTTTTCTTGACAATTCAAGAATCTTGGGACTTTTTGAAGGTGTCTATGTGAAACTTAGGCTTGGAGATTACTTAGAAGGAAATAAAGATGGCATAGATTGCCTATACATTTTGTTTCTCATTTGGGAACCACAAAGATTCTTGACTCTTATACATTATCTTAAAATTTAGAGGCCTTTTTTTAACATAATTATACAACGGAATAATTCTACTCTTACTCGGACATAAAAGACTTAAATCGTATTTTTTCAATCTTTTGTTAGTGTCAAGCTTATATTAGTAAGTCATTTACTACCCCTTCCAAACTATGGGATTTTGACTACTTCAATATTGAGTTTCAGTTTTATTTAGAGATACTTCTAAAAAAAGGTTTTATTTTGAGATATAGTTCGATTAACCACATAACTATTAATGTGACCATTAAAGTTTTATGACTTTTTAAGTTTGACCACTCAACTTTCAATTGCATCAATTTGACTATTCAACTTTTTAAATTTGATAAATCGATCATTATAAGATTAATTCATTTGAAAATTTTCATAAGTTCAATGACTGAATTGATAAAATTCATAAAGTTAAATGAATAAATTATTAAATTAACAAAGTTTTATAGTCAAATTAACATATTATAAAGTTAAATGATTAAATTACAGAAAACCTACAATTTCAGTGATCGGCCATGAATTTTGAGGGATAGTTAGGGTTCTGTTATTTGGATCTGGACCAGTACAGTGAAAGGTTTCGGGCTTTGGACTTTGAAAGAACAGAAAATCTGTGGGAGGGTCCAAATAGATATAAATAAATGTCCCCTACATGGATTCATTCATCTACCTGTATATTACCCTATGGCAATGTTTTGTGGACCGGACCGGACAGGACGGTCAAGCCGAGAAACGGCCAGTTGACCAATTCGATTCAAGAGAAAAAATCGTTTTTTTAAAAAACCAATGGTATTTTATCATATTGGTAAAAATCGACCGGTTCAACCAATGAACCGGTCAGTTTGGTATTGAACCGGTCGGTTTTTATTTTAAAAAATTTTGGGACTAAATTGATAAAATTAAAAACTTAATACATTGAATTGAAAAATAAACAAAATCAATTTCATAATTATG
>JAOXNR010000032.1:11541723-11569189 GCA_028571225.1 Parsonsia alboflavescens | reverse complement strand
GAATAAATTATATTATTTTGATATATTTCAATCTATAAAATAAATATTTTTTAATTATTAAATTAACCGATTCAATTACCGGTCCAATTACCGACTCAATTACGATTAAACCATTAAACCTTGAACCAATAACTTTTCCGGTTCAATAACCGGTCCGATTCTGAAAACATTGCCCTATGGACTTCAAACTTTTTCTATCCAGAAAAGGGTTAAAAAATGAATTATTTTATTTTATTTTTACAAATGTGATAGCATGAAAATTCTCAGCGGGAACAGTTTCGTTCTCTGATTTGGAACCATAGACGTAGTAACTGTGGGAGGTAATGGTCACGCACATGAAATAAATGAACGTGCCGAAAAATCTCTCATGTAATAACTCCGTGATTAAATTAGAATGATTTATCAAAAAAAGAGAATACAAATGTGAAAGAGTGTGATTTTATTATGCATGACCTTACCTTGTTTGGAATGTCTCTCCTTTCCATGTCTTGAACTTTTGTTATTTGAAGTATACATGTAGGATGGTGGGGGTAGTCAGATCAATGCTAAAATCCCACTCATCTTTCTACAACCCTATAGCCGCTATTATATTTGCCTAGTAGATGGGTAGAAAAAAGTTCTTGATATTAGGGTGGGGTTATGGGACTCCCTCATTACTAGTTACACGTAGTATTTAATTCTTTTACCAATTTGATTGTCGGCCGAGTGATCCCCAAGTCGACCTTCTTGATTTTGTTCGGTAAAAGAGTACTCGTCCACTCGGCTCCATCTCGTGGGGTGTTCTTCAGCCCTTGTGGGACCGATAATACGGTTTCATGATTTTTCAACTTTTCCCAATTAATTAAGGGCATAAAACATAAATCGAACATTGAATTTGTTCTTTTTTTTTTTTTTTTAATTTAGCCACTAAACTTAAAATCCATTCAGTTTCACCATTTATCTTTACAAATTTGAATAATTATGTCACTATGTCGTGGTTGAACAAGGATCGGACCACATGTGCAACCAATAATAGTGAGCGCACCAACTTTCTTTTTATACATATGATATGGCTTGTAGAATGTAAATTTTTTATTGATATGGACAAAAAAAAGAATAAAATAATTTGATCTGATGTGAAAAAGAAAAAAGGCGATCTTTTTCATTAATGTTCATAGTCTCCGATGATGTCACTGGCTCCCTCTCCGACCATCTCCATTGTCGAAATATACAGTTTTTTCCCCTTGTCCCTCATTCTCTCTATTGTCAGACTATCTTTATCTCAAACTCAGTTTCAATACCTTCACGGTTGTGTAAAATAAGAATGGTACCAAAGGTAGTACCTGCTATCTAAACTGGAAAAAAAAATTGGTGATGGAGATTTCATACGGTCAGAAGTCAATTCAATTCTGCCTTAAGTGACTTTTAAGCATCCTTTTGAAAGCAACGATAATTGATTCCGGTTGAGTAGAAAATAGATTCACTACTGGATGGGTAAATTTGAAAAAGTAGAGGATTACTGTCAATGAGTAAATCTAGTTGAAAAGGAGAAAGGGTGCCTGAGAGGGAAGGAGTCAGAGGAGAGAGAGTCGGCTAAGTGCTGGCAAAGTTCTACAAATGATTGAGGACGGCAGCGGATGATGGTAGGAGGCGCCATGAAGGGGGATTTAGGGTTTTTATTATTATTATTATTTATTTAAAGATTAAATTGCTGACATGATATTTTTAAATATATATGTATATCTATATATATATATATATATATATATATATATATATGGTTCACTTGAAAAAAATGAACGACGTAGATAGCTTATATGTCATTTTTGCCAGAATATGAATACATTTGCTACCTTATATTTGCTGGACCACCACATAGTGACTTAATTGTTCAAATTCTTAAAGAAAAATTATGAAACTGAATGGTTTTTTAATTTAGTAGCTAAATTAAAAAAATTGACAAGATCAATAATCACTATTTTTATTAGGTCCTCAATTGGGCTCTTTTATCTATGCCTCATGAGTCAGTTCCAGATACTTCTTGCGCAACCTGGCCCAATAAGGTTTGATCTGGCCTAGGAGGCCTTGACCCGACCCACTAAGATTTCCCCCCATCACTTATCCTCCATTAACCTTCTTCTCTATGGTGAAAGAAAAATGCATTATTTTCTCAACATTTCTGGGGAAACCCCTCTATACATTGTTTATGTATGAGGTTGACATTTAGGGTCTGTGTTGACCAGATTGATTATGATAATCAAGAACAGCGTGTGACACTCAAAACACTCTACTTCTTAAGAGAAATATTGATTTATTTGTTGATAATTATTCTGATTTTAAGACTATTAGGAATTTTGTTTGATCTTTTTGTGATGGTTATTGACATATATATTTCCTTGAGGGATTTTAATTGTTCCCTTTAAGGTAAAGCACATATTAAAGATTCGGAGAATATTTGATAGAGATTTCTAAAAACATTGGACAAATTAAGAAGGCATTTTGTAAGCTGTACATGTATTATATAAATAAATAAATAAATAAATAAATATATATATATATATATATATTTATATACGGTTTTGCTAAGGCGTGCTCTGGAGTCCATCTTAATGCGCGCTCCAACCGTTACAAAGGGTGCTCATGCAGCCAACCAAGCGGAGCAAAAATTCCTTTACGGTAACGGTTGGAGCGCGCATTAAAGCGCACTTCGGAGCACACCCTAGCAAATCCGTATATATATAAAATATAAATATATATTTATATTTATAGCTGGTGCAATATTTGTTGTCCGGATCTATGCAAGACTATTTGATTTTCACGTAGTATTAATTTCATGTTTAAATGCATAAATTCAATTTCTTTTTATCGGTTTAAAATCATAAATCTAGTGAAAATTTATCGACAACCTAGCTAACTATAGGTTATAATTAACTCTCTTGGTGAATGAGTGTAATCAAGATTGAAATTTAAGTACCCCAGTAATCTCTAAACCCACAAGATTAATTAGGTTTTAACTAATCCTAATGATCGAGTAATCACAATTTTGAACAAGATTAATTAAAAAAATAAAAATTTCACTTAAAATTACTCTTGCAGTAATTAAATTCAGAAACCCTAACAACTTAAGAAAACCATTGTCTGCTTGTGATTTAGTTAGCCTCAAAAGAGAAGCAATGAAATCAAATCTCTTGTACTAACTCCATTCCCTATTTATAAATAATTTGAACTCACTTTTTTCCCCCTCTTGATTATAAATCTTTGTCAGTAGTTTAATACATATTTTACTCAATTTTTTTTCTTCAATATTACTTATTCTCTTCATAAAACATTTTTTTTTTCACTTTCTTTCCTTGTAAGGAAATTTTGAAAAAAAAAAAAAACTTTATCTTAATATTGACAAATTCACTCCAAATAACTTATAAATAGGGAAGTAGGGAGTATTATTTTCCCAAACAAGGAGATCAATTTGCAGTGGTATCTATATAATTTCAAGGCACTAATTACTCCTATCTTCAATTAAGAACCATTAAAGAGATCTATTTTTCAGAAGATTACCATCATATAAAAATTAATTCAAAATCTAAGATGCAGACCATCATTTTTCTCCCATGATCTTCATTTTCCAATAATAAAAAAAGTTCAGAATATTCTTGCAAGGTAGTAGCCTCTGAATTGTGATAAACAATCCAAAGTTTGATAGTTTTAGTCTCTTGAAAATGTACAACAATGCTAGTAAAGCACATGTGCAACAAATACAAGTCAACTATACAACAAACACTAGATCTAGAAATGACAGCACGAAATCACATTCTCATCATCATCTCCTCTTCTTCTATTTTCATATCAATGATCAAACAAACAATTCCACACCTCCAAGAATGATTCAAAAGAAGTCAAACAGAAAAAAGATCACAATTACATGGATCAAACAATAAAATTTGGTCAATACTTATGACACTAATCACTAACTAAGCTCATCTAATATTACAAAAATTTTCTTGTTGGATTGTTATTTATTGTTATTATTATTATTTTTTCTAGATGGGGTTTGTATAATTTGGAGGAAAAGGGTAAAAGAGTACACATAAGTCAGTTGGAAGAAGGGGGCCTAGCCTGAGCAAAGTACTAATTAGTGATATCTTGCTTTTGCAATATTCTTATGTCTCTTTCTGACCTTAAACCTTCAGTGGTTTTCTTCTTCTTCTTCCGAAGAATGGCAAAGTTTGTTGAAGTGCCAGTATCCCAGCTGGACCTCACTTCAGGGGGGCCCTTTTGTTTTTCTTTTTCCCCTTAATTGGAATATGTAACAAACCCTAGAAACTCATCCCAATTCCCACCATTGTCATTATCTGAAAGATTTAGTAACCTGACGGTCCTTGAATAATGGTTGGGAGAATCAAAATATTGGCATCTCCTTTCTCACATTACACTATAAGCAGACTGACTTAGGGGATATGAAAGGCACATGGAATCTTGCTCAAAATAGGATCAAGAATTCCCCTTAATGGAAAAGAAGCCAAAGTTTGATATCTTCAAGAACTGAGCTAGCTAGCAAAAACCAATTGTGAATTATCATATCATAATGCAGAGATAAGATGGAGAAATTTTGAGAAGAAGTTGGTGATTATATTTTGAGCTATCAAGAAAAGAATGCTACTTACAAGTATGATTCCATTGGAGGCGTGTATGTAAGTCTGGCCGAATGATGAATGTTATTAAGTTGTGTCTCTTATAATACAACATCAAATGATGATCATTTCTTGTGCTCTATATGGTAAACCATATATTTCCACAAGGTGAAAAAAAAAGGGGGGTATGATGATTTGCTTCTCTAGCTATCATGCAAAAAATTGTAACAAGAATGAGTGGGCAGGGAAGAAGAATATGTGACCAAAATTTTATACCATGGAACACATAAATAGACTCATAAATGATTGTGGGGGTAACTTGTGGCTATCATCTCTGATCATGTCAAGCCAAAAGAAAGGTGCATCCTTTTTTATGAAGAGATCTGGTTGATGCCGTAGGGATATGAGGATCTTCAAGTAAGACAAATCTTTTCTTGTTTCATAGTTATACGAGTATCTCTGGATCTAAATGGTACACATTCATATTCCGGGATGTGGAAAAATCTAACTCAAAATGCTGGGAAATTAACAAGGTAGGGAACCATAGGGACATGGTTACTCCTATATAAGGTCCTCTTTTCTCTTCATAAAACAATGCTCCCTAGAACATCATTGGATTTTGGGCGAGGGTTAGTAAATTTCACATGGAATTGCAGGAGGAAATTATAAGAGCTGATCAATTATATATATACTAAACTAATTATTATTGTATCTTGAAAATACATTTATAAAGAAAAGCAAAACAATATTAAAGGAAGCATTTCATAAGCATAAAAACCCTAGATTAACTAGATAACATGAATGATTTTGGACAAAAATACAGTTTAAAGTGAAACCCATAATTCAAAACTTACATTCTTAAAGAAATATTGAAATTTGTTCTGGTAGAAAAAGAAATTATAAGGCAGACAGAAAACCCAAAAAATATTTACCCAAAAGTGTACGGCAAATTTTAGCCATATATCCATTTCTGCAGGCTCAAACCCCAAAGCTTATCTCAGGATCTGGGAATTATCGTGGAACTGCATGTCATAGAATCCCTGTCATAAACTCATGAACACATTAGAAAAAATTTTAGACCTAAAAACACAACCCAAATTTCTGTCTTATATATAATCATCATACACGTAGAAATTAACCAAAAAGATTAGGTAAAAGAAAAAAACCCACCTTTTCAAAATCGGTGAGGAATCGTGGTTATAGGAATTATATGGCAAAGGGAAGAGACTAGGGTTCATAAAAAAATTTAGGTTTTTATTCACGATTTTTCGTGCCTACCACTAACAGGTGAAGCTACCACATGATCTGATCTTTCCACTACAAGAAAAAGACTGAGGAGGAAAATTTAGATCATGCTGGCAGCTTCAACCGATACCGGTGCACGGTGGAAGAGAATCGAAACCGAACACAGAACAGAACAGAACCCTTCTAGGGTTACGGTTCCGGTCGGTCAAGAAAAAAAAAATGGAGAGCCCTTTTCTTTTTTTATACATATACGAACATGGCTAAGAAAAAGCTCAGATCAACCTATGGAAGGAAGGGAAGGGAAAATATGGCTATAAATAGAGGTTGAGAAATAGAGAGAGAAGGTGAGGGGGGCCATTTTTCCAAAACCCAGTTTTTTTTTCCCCTTTTTTAATGGATTAAAAAAGATAGGGAATTGGTGATTGAAAAGCTATGGAAAAATTATATATAATAATAATAATAATAAATAAAAAATTAATAAGTATTTGTTAGATGTAAATTAAATGGTGGTCCCTGGATGATATACAAATTGAATATTGTCACGCCACCACGACCATGCAGATCGCAGACAGACAGCTTAGTGAGAGTTTCTATATATTGTAAGAGCATTTAATAACTTTAGGGGCTGTGTGGACGGTGGGGGACCTTTAAAACACCCCCTACACCCTCCACCTCCATCCCCACCCCTTACCCCTACCCCAATTCCCCCGTCCCCCCTCTCTTGTATCTATATTATGTATGTTTAGGATAGCGAGGTAGTACACTACTTAAAAGCAGGTCTAATTTGATAGTTATAGACTGGACTGCTTTATACTTGTAATATAACTTTTTATATATATATTTTTTAAAAGGTAGACATTCAATTTTTTATGTTGAATTTTATACATTATACGGTAGGAAGTGCTCTGAGTTGCTGTGCTTTTGCACGGATTTGGTCCAATTAATTTGGAGAGATCTTATCTCTCTAGGTCTCACTCAGTTATAAACTTGATTGTTTTATCACTCGAAGAAATCCTAATATATACATACATATATATATATATATATGGATAGATATTATTTTTTTTAAATAAAAAAGATAGACATTTAATTTCTGACGTTAAAATTTGGACATTCTTATCTATATCAGACTCCATATTTTATAGTAAGCATTTATGCATTGTTTTCTATTAATATCAATAAAAAGTTAATATTTATTTCTAAGAAAATCAAATACTCTTGGAGTTTAGTTTAATAGGTGTATTATAACATTCAGACCTGAATACCGTTGATACTCGTTACACATAGAGACCATAGGAAGGTGTCTAAGTTGCCATGCTTTTGGTGGTCTAAAAGAAAGGTCTAGAAAATGTAATGCCAAGAGGGGACCATGGCATGCATGGATACATATTGTTGATATTATGCATATATAAAAGAAGAAAGAAAGAGCATCTCAACCAAAATATATTATGTGATTCTCTTCCTTTTTCACATATTAAGATATAAAAGTTATTTGAGGACCAAGAAGGGCCTTTGGGCAATGGCAATATAGGGGTTTGGGGGGGGATGGGAAGTGCATTTAAGTCATTCTGTATAAGCATCTTTTTCTTTGCTCATTGTAAATGGCAATTTCTTCCATATTTGCTATTACCTGTACCCTCACTCTTCACAACATCTGATTGGTTACAGCTGGATATATTGCTAGCTTATAGTCACTTATGATATCATGCAGACAATTTGGAAAATGACTTATCATCTAAATGCATATGTCATGACTCGGATCTTCGGTTTTGAAATACAACCATCGGCTACTAAATTTAGCAGTAATCTTGAATTAACGTGAAAGTCTGCAATCTCCGTTAGAGGATGCATTTAAAGTGAATTAATACTATGTCTCGTAACCCCATATGGCAAAGGTACACAAGAAGGCAACGTAAATTCCGACTGATCGGCTCCATCTAAGAAGGTATTGATGAGTTTTGAAATTGAGACTTTCGGGGTCTCCATGCTCACCATTACACCCATTGGACTATCCCCCAAAGGGACTATTAATTTGATGATTTGAATATATATTGAAGCGCTCATATTTTGTTATCATATTATATCCAATTAGTCATCATGACATAAGAATAGGCACATAATAAATTAACGTTTAGTTACTTTGCGTTGAGTATAATTCAAAAAGAATTAGGATACAAAAATGACAAAAAGAACAAATGCGATAATATTTGCGATTTAATTAATTAAGAAGAGAGAATTAAAAGAGACTCGTTCGAAAAAGAATATATATAATTAATGTTTTAATTACTATTCTTGAAAAAAAAAATGATTAATAAAGATCTATACAAGCTTTTAAGATTTTATCTGTATTGAAAAGCCAATTTGGCAGAATCCTTCTTCTTTTTTCTCAACTTTCTGCTGCAGATTCTTTTTTCCCTTATTAATGCATTCTTGCATCATTATGCAGATCTCACTGTACATTGAATATCAATTATACTTGTCCAATGATGAACCAACACTTTAGAATAATCCCTCATGAGGATGAAATGTCAATGCATTTCGATCGATCTTTTTTTTTGGTGAATTGTTCTTGTATGTTTATACATGCTAATTTCTTATCACTATACTCAACGGGAACTTTGGCTTTTAACTAAGCAATTGGCAATATATTTAACATTACAAAGGAGAGATTAAAAACAAAGAGCCAACACAAAAGTTGGTCATCCCTATGAATTCATAGACTTTAAAGATCTAATTATACCTTTAGTAGTTGATTATTTATATGAATATAGTATGATCGATAAAGATGGACATGAAAAATTAATACTCGAGATGAAGAAAGGGGAGGGGAAAAGAAGTAATCAGAAAATTTTGATATATACTCGATTCATATCCCACATAGGGAAAGGAGTATTCGTAAAATTCTGACATGGGATTACGGATCATTTTTAAGGATCATATCTGAAATTTCTGAACTATGATTACAAAGTGACGAAGTGCTATATATATAATTTGAAAACTACTTCACAAAATAATCAATTGAAAACATGCTTTTGTATGAAGCGATTTTGGAAGTAAAAGCACTCTCATAATCATAGTGATCATAATAAACTAAACACTATAATGTATTATTATTTTGTCGTGTACACAAGACTCTTTTTTCTATAATATTTTGTTATGGTTCCAAATCATTTTCTTTTCCTGAAGTAACATGGTATAATTATTTGTCACATAATGTTTGCCCATAGAAGTAAAGATTTTAAGAACAGAAGCTAACTTCAATGGAAGAAACTTTGGGGAAAGGGGAAGAAGCAATGGAATGATGCTGTATGTCTTGAAAATGGTCTTTAGAAAATGATAGATTTCTAATTTCAAGTGTGCCAAACTTAATTCTCAAAAATTTTGTAGTTGGCCTCATTGAGTAAGAAATTGACGTACCAATATTAAAAATGAATTAAGTCAAACTTTTTTTAAAAAAAATTCTAGACGACATCCCTAATTATAAGTTAGTTGAGCTAAATTATTATTAGTAGTTTAATGATATTTTACTCAATTTTTTTTCAATATTATACCCACTGTCTCTTTCTTCATAAACATTTTTTTATTTCCTCTTAATTTTAGTGTGTTTCTCCATAGGGATATTCTGGGATAAAAAAACCTTATCTCAATATTGACAAAATAACTACAAATGATTTATAATTAAGGACGAAGGGAGCATTATAGAACAATCTCCACAATCTTTACCCCTTTTCCCCCCAACATTGTCTCTCATTCTCAATGTTCTTCTCCGATGGGGGTATTTGGGAAAAGAAAACTTTATGTTAATATTGACTACAGAATGACCACGAACAACCTAGAATTATGGACGGTGGGTGGTAGAGTATTCGTTGTTTTTTTTTTTTTTTTTTTTTTCCTTTCCTCATAAACATGTGTGTGCTTCGAGTCCAGTGTTTGATTTCCTAGGTAAGACCACTGGCATTTAAGTTTTAGGGTGAAAATGTAGTTGATTATAGCATAACATAGAGTTGAGCTATACCCTCATATTTGATCCTAGAAAAACCTTGCCAGACACAAGTAAAAGGGTTATTATTATTCCCTAGCATAGCATAACATCCATGCCTTGGATACTAGTTATAAAGATCGATCGGCAGCTAATCTATAGCTTCATCAATCCCTTTCAAAGATGACATATTTATTGGATTAATTACCTTTTAAAGTCTGTGTTTCCCATGCATTGAATGAATTAGTGTGGCATTGAGTTCCCTTGTCCGTAGACCCAGCTTTGAACTTAATCTCTAGTACCTGAACTATATATTCATCTAGATCTTGTTGTTTCCCCTCGTTGAACTTAATCTCTAGTACCTGAACTATATATTCTTCTAGATCTTGTTGTTTCCCCTCCAGAGGACATGGATATTTTAACATAATTTAGAATTTAGTGAAATTAGAGATTACGCATTCTTGGGCGTGGCTCACTATTCATGTTCGATTCTTTGATATCATTGCAGCAGTATATATAAATTGCGGGATGTTTGTTGAGATCATTGAAGATGCACCGATCAATCAAAGAGTCAACATACTTACTTTTTAACCTTTGCCGGATGGTCTGCATATTTCGGTTGAGACATTAATGAAAACTTCGAAATTTGCCCAGAGGACATTCGATTAATTATGACCAATTTCTTGACATTTTCTTCTTTCTTTAATTCTATCAATTGAACCATGAAATTATCAAAGTGGCTGGTTTTTCTTTATCTCTATTCAGGAATAGCCAAGTAAAAAATGGTATTGTTCCTTGATCAAAATGCCCTATGCATTTTTTGCGGCATTCAACATATTTCTTATCAATCAACAGATAAAAGTAAATTGAGTGATTGCCTCGAGTCTCATTTAATCTAACGCTGCAGTACTTTTTTAAACTAGTTGGTAGGTACAGAAATAGGAGCAACATATATACATCTAATCCCACATCCATCCCAAACATTCATATCTTCCTAGAATTAGATTTGAGAACTCCATTGTAAACCCTTCAAGATTTTGTAGTATCAAATGAATATTCATAAAGCAAAAGAACAAACTAGTTTATATACATACAAAAATGCTATATATCACACCGGCGCACTTCAGGTGGAGTGCACATGAGTTGCTTATATACACATGTGGATACGCTTTGTTGTGCACACATGAAGCGTACAATATGTATTCACTCAGAGTTAACTGAGTGAATACCTTCACCTGTGGTTAGTAAATAATGTTGAAAAAGTGAAGTGCACACATGAAACGTACAATATGTATTCACTCAGAGTTAACTGAGTGAATACCTTCACGTGCGGTTAGTAAATAATGTTGAAAACCTAAATTTGAGTTGTGGGTTCAATAGAAATTAAGGTTTCAAAGCGATGTAACAGAACCAGGTTGGCCTAGGCCTTGCACAAAGCTGATTATAATAAAGAATCAAAATACCCATACAAACCAGCTAGTAGTCAAATGTGATGATCTTCATGTTCTGCCCCATGTGACCGATGATGGGATATCTGCTTGTTTCATTTCAGGTACTACTGTTATCATGCACTGTCAAGCCATTAAGGAATTGTGTTTTGTGTCACCTATAAGAACCCTAAGACAAAAGCCTAGAATTTTAAAGATATCATATACAAGCCAAGGGTGGTCCTATACATGAGGAGGAAGAGGAGAGCAGGAGAGGCTGAAGATCCTACATGCCCACCTTGACCTCGTTGAAGATATATAGACTGGTAGTAGTAGTAGAGTACCATAGAGTGGTCCTCTGACTCAATACTACAGAGAAACTGCATGCTGTGCCTGCAATTTGCATATATAGCTGTGAAGATGACTCCTCCTTCCCAGACCCCTCAAGTGCTCTGTCTTTGCATATATAAATGTAATGTTCAGACCACATGGTACAGATCTGCACATTGTATGAACGTACTAATGCACTTCATGTGGAAGAATACCCGAACCCTTGGTCCCAAATGTGATTAATGGATATGATAGCACTTATAGTCAACTCAAAGCTTCGTTATGTCGAAATAGATATTTTAAATTAATAATGAATAATTAAACTCAATATCATTATTAATACAAACTATAATCATACATATTTTCGATGATGTGAATGTATCGTTGAGAATTAGGTGAGGAAATATCTGGGAATATATGCATGCAGCAGATGTACAGATGCAGCAGGGAGCCATTAATTACACATGTAGTAGCCAGTGGTGGCATGCAACAAGAACAACTGAACAGAGGGACATATAGTTCATTTCAAAGTCAAAATGTCACTGGGTTCTGTTATATTTATCTTCTCAAGGTGCCTTCCTGGCCTTTTTTTTTTTTTTTGGTTTTTCTTTTTATTTTTAAATATCGAGGCAGTAAAGATTGCCAACTTTTTCTCTTTCGGCTGGGATGAGAGGGTTATCATTGCAGCAACTGCGGGCTAGTTATGATCTGATTTAACTAGGGTTTGAGTCCTTTATTTAGAATTATCATTTTTCTCTAAAATTAAATATTCACATTTATAATTTTAACTGTAATGTTGCTTTTCTTAATAAAAATTCAATTAGTTTAAAAAATGAATCTTTCAATTTTGAAAGATTCAAATATAAAAAAGAAGCATTTTAATTTTATGAGTATCTTTGACCTAGAGAAGATAATATCTTACAGACACCTAGAAAGTGGTCATAATTGAAAATAACATTAATTTTTTTTAAAATTAACATATATGTTAGATAAAACAAAATTCCTCTGACAATTTATATTTATATTTATATTTATAAATGCAAAAGTCTGATTTGTATGTGAAGACCTGGGACAGTAAAGGAGAAAACCTTTTCAAATGTTCTTATAAACTTGAATGAAAATCCAGATGCAATGAGAACCTATACATCAATGGCAAGATTACAGCAAGTGGTTACAAACTACTAAAGTACAACATGAGTTAGAACAGTGGCCGATGGCTCATCCTGTCAGCCTCTTCTCTTTCCCTTTTATAAGAAAGGAAGAAGGAAAGAAAGGGCCCATGTTACTAAAGACATGCCAACTCCTATCTCCGATAATCCAATATGAGGTCAAGGGGGATATACTGCGTGCTCTGCTAATCCTAGGGCTACAAAAATTTTGGAATAGAGAATAAATTAATACATCAAGAACTGACTACTGATCTAAAGTTCTTGAACCAATAACCGAACTTGCTTTCTCAAGCAACTTGTACAGTTTCCTTGCAGTAGGTCGTTCGATTGGGTTCTTCGCTGTACACCAGCAGTACATTGCTACAAGAAATCTAAGAGTTTCATTCTCTGATTCCCCGACCACCAAAGTTTCCAGGTCTTTTCTGTCAGAATCAGTCAATTCTTCTAATGCTTCGGTTAATTGCGGTCTTTCTCCCTTCTGCGTCAAGTCAATAGAAATTTGAAGTTATTTCTCTCCTAAACCAACATCATCAAAATCCCACAACAGAATCAAACATGGTTTTGAAGTAAAAAGAGGTTTCACCAAAAAGGATATATGCATGAACAAATACTACAAAGGGTGTAAGTCTGCCTATATATATGTTCATTGTTTTTTTTTTTTTTAAATTTTAAATACCATGTGTGTATTCAACTCATCAATCTTCAAGGTTTCAAATAACAGTCAAAAACATTTAGGGAAGATGGACACATACCTTGAGTAAATTGTGAATATCAGAATCCGGTATCCCTGAGTATGGCATTTGTAAAGTTAACAGTTCCAAAAGCAAGCATCCAAATGACCAAATATCCACTTCCTACAAAAGGGCAACCGAGAAAAAAATTGTTCAGAAAAGAAAAGAGACAACAAAAATAGAGTCCAACCTATCAGCAAAGAAAGGGAGTGTTTATAAAATAAGCTTAGAGGTCAAGAGACTACTTCACTCAGGTGCTGTAATGAGCAAATGCACACAATTATCTGTAAATTGTAAAATTCTCTTTGTGCTTCTCATGTGTACCGGAATAGTTATCTTTGGTGCAAAATTGTGCTCTATGCATGGTCTTAGTTACTAGTCCTTGCAAAAGATTTAGTAAATTTCTAGTTCTGTAAAACTTAGGGCTACTCCTTTCCATGGTTACATGGACTACTCCTTTCGGACTTTTTAAGAATGCACTCCATTGTAAAATATTTGGGCCCTTATTTATTTCATCTCAAGTTAGGATTTTAGCTTTAGGTACATTTGTGCATCTAAAACTTTTGGCATTTAAGGACACCCATGCAATCTCTTTTCAAGTAATGCAAAGGGTTGGGACCCTTTTGATTAAAAATAATAATAATAATAATAATTTAAAAAAAAAAAAAAAAAACCTTAAGGCTACTCTTCTTTACCTTGCTCATTTAAAAGTATGGAGCTCTCCATCTACATAAGATCACTAGGAGGTAAAGCTGAACTAACTTGATGGGATAACAATTTCCAGCTCAATTGACTGGTTTATTATTTATTCTGGGAAATGGATTTTGGGTCGAATTGGTTTGTCTATTTGATCTTTTTGGTCACTTTACATGGTGTTGCTTCTTCTTGATCATTGAGATCTGATCCTGTGTTGGGTATGTGGTGTGCATCAAAAAAGATGACACTAGTGCCTAGTTCGCTTAGTTTTTTGGCATTATAGCCCACAGTAAATAATTGAGTGCACCTATTGTGTTTAACAAAACACTAAAAGAAAACAGAAGGTAGAAATTAACTTACCAGCCCATATAGGTCACGCTTCTCAATTGTGTGGAACACCTCAGGAGCCATCCATCGAGGAGTGCCAACACAAATGTTAGGAGGAGGGATCCCAATATGAGCAATACAACATGAATGCAAGCTAGAACGAAGAGGGATTGCCCTATCAAAATCACCAAGCTTCACAATGGGTGAACCATCATCCTTCTTGTCATCCAGATTAATCAAAATGTTATCACTTTTTATGTCGCGATGAATAATGTGCTTGGAGTGCAGCTCTGTCAATGCAAAGGCAATATCTCTAGTAATAAATAGTGCTAGTGTCACTGGAACGTGTTTCTCACCAGCTCTAGCAAGTTTCTCCAAATAACACTGTATGCAAAAGGAGGTGGGGATTAAAACAAATATTACATAAGTATTGAGAACATAAAGTTTGATTAAATAAAGAAAACTACCTTCAAGGAACCCCCTTTAATATACTCCATCAGTATGGCAGATTGCAATACCCGGAGATCTGAATTTCCTTCTGATGTTGGAATCCATTTAGAAGATATCTGATGACCGTAATATTTTACAATGCATGGATGCTTCAAACTACCCAAAATCCTGGCTTCTCCTAAACAATTAAACTCAAAACTCCTGATTTCATCAACAGAATTCCCACATATTTCCAACTTTCTCACCTGCAGCATCAAGCAGTTTACTGGAGTCATTTTCCAAACAAAATGGGTAAAAAGCTTAGCCGAATAAAGAACCCAGCACTGGTACAAAATCCATAAGATAAGAATGGCTCAAGAACAGAGCTCTGTGCAGGTGACAGTAAGATGCAAGAGGATGCAGAAATTAAAGAAAACCTGGAAGCAAGCAATACATTTGTAACCAGACAATTACTTGATTGAAATACATTGACACTTATAATGACATGACCCAGCAAAGAAATCATATAAGCTAAAACCATGCAAGTAGAAAGGAACAAGGAAACATACCTTTGCTGCAGTAATATGGGATCCAACTTTACATTTAATGAGAGAGGTCAATGCTGATTTCCCAATTTTATCACATGGAGACAGAGAAGGAAAAGAATGGCAAGATCCAGATTTTTCATCTTTTGCATTGCAGATATTGATCCGACATAGAGGAACATACCTGAGAAACACAGTTACTTAGCAAACAATCAGCTTACATTTAGACCAAATTGCACAAGTATCGTACCGGTATTATTTAGAGAGTTGATAATATTCGAAGTAAATGGATCACTCAGATATTTAAGATAATCAAAGGTAACAAGTGACTGTGCAGAAATGCACAGGCATCTATCAGTTGATATGGAATTCAATTACCATCTTAAGATCTGATGCCAAAAAGTAATTAAAGGAAAAGGATTCAGTGACCTGACAAATTACGAGAACAAATCTCATTGAAAGAAAACTTCAAAACCGCCTATCAAATTGTCAAGTTTCCCCTAACCACATAACAACTCAACCAATGTATGAGGTAGGTAATTTTGCAGGAGTACATCATCTAAAATTCTAGCTTAACTTATCAGAAGGAAAACCAATTACATAAAAGACAAATTACTCAAAAGCCCATACACACATCTTACAAAAAAAAAAAAAGAAAAAGAAAAAGAACTAAATATAGATCAATTAAGAGAAAATTGAAACAATTCCAAAGAAAAGCTTTAAACCTGCAAAAGTACTCTGGATCCGTCTCTTCTCTTATGTCATGTGGATGACATGCATCAACTATCATGCGAGCCAACTTTTGTCCTCTCCTTATAGATATTACATTCCATGCATGGGGTGAAAAATCCAAGAAACCTCGAACAAGCTCACAAGGTAATGGAGGATCCAGCCTGTCACAAAGGAACTAGAGAAGGAAATCTAATGAGCTTGTGAATAACATAATGCAAAGAGAAACTGCAAAGAAAGTGCTGAACTTGTACCTTCATAAGCAGGGCCCTATGTCTGCATACACCATATTGAAGGCTCCCAAGAGGAACAACAACAGAATTTCTTCTTGTTTTTACTGATTGGAGAGACTTCTCACAAAGATCAGAGAAAACAATGTCTTCCACAATATCTTGGTTCTCCTCTATTGGTTTTTTCATTATCACTTTATTCCCAGTTGAACATGTGCAGACAAAAGGCTTGGCATAATTTGAACCTGATACAGCTTTTCTCGTTCTCTGGATAATTCCGCTTTTGTCACTTCCACCAAGGTGGTCGGAAACAAAGAATGCAAGCAAAGACACAATTTGCAAGGTATTTGCAGCACCATCTCTGTTTCCCCTGATTGAACCACCATTAATCTTCAGAATATGAGACACCAATGCTTGAGCACAGTGTGCAACGGAATCCAACCTTTCATCCTTTGTCCTAAACAAGGATTTCACAATCAATAAACACCAGTAAATATAAAAATTAACTATACTTCTTTTCAATTTGCAGTGCATGAAGAATTACCTATCAACAAGAATGACTTCCCGTGAGTCAAGATGCAGATTTTTCTCATAAATGCTTAGTGGCAAAAATGGTCGATCTCGTCCAGCATCATAAAACCCATCTGGCAGATAGTCTTCAATGCTACAGAAGGAAATCCTGCTATATTTGGATGACGAGAGTGAACAATCACCGGTTGGTCTGCGGTATTTACTTGGTTTGGGGTTATCAAGAGCCCCATCAGAATGTCTTTTTGACTTCAAAATACTACAACCTGCTTCAGGAGACAAGCATCCACATTCTGAATCGATAGCATCTGGAAGACAACTTGAGGATTCATTGCCAGTGCTACCTCCAATCTCCTTCGGAGTCTGAAGGGATTCTATAGCATCACACGAGCATTTCCCTTCACAATTATTGTTCCTCAATGTGATATCATCATCCTCAGCACTGATAGTGGAGTTCTCACTTTCAACACCCCCAGAAAGATATTCTTTGTCGTCAAACTGAGGAGCTTGATTGGTGGATAAGCCTTGTGTAAAGGAGTCATCTGCAATATTGGATGGTCCTATACATTTTTCAGAAGCTTTACATACTGCAGCATAATTTTGACTTTTCCTTCGACTATTGAGTCTTTCTTGGCGGGCTCTCTGCTGCAAAGAATATCGTCTTTTCCATCCTTTGGACTTTCGGGCAGCAAAACATCTATTATTTGGTGATGACCCACTTGAGGGACTCACTGATGATACAGAAGAGCCTACAGAATTTCAAAACACAATTATTAGAGACCTGTAGTTAAACATACAAGGAAGAAGCACAAAACTTCAAAGAAGATACATCACCACGGAACTAATAAAAAAGTGTTTGAGAATCCCCCAGTTCCTGTGAGGAAGAGAGACCAGAAAATTAAATAGAACTTACCACTTGGGGTACATCCTTGGAGTTCCTCGACAACACTTTCAAGTACATCCATTTCTGCAGAAGAACTGATGAACTCATCATTTGACATATCTTTGCCATTTCCCTCCAAATTGCAGCATATCCACAAAGGTATTTGGCAACAACTAAAAAGCTTATTAAACTTCCATTGATAAAGGAAGAAAAAAAAAACTATATTAGTATGACAATCAATTACCAACAGTGAATATTAAGTGCTCACAACCAAATTTTGGTTTATCAAAAGAGTGACTGTCACTTTTGAGATAATTATTACGGCCGCACCCCCCCCCCCCCCACACACACACACACACATTTATTTCATGTTTATAGGCCCACCTAAAATATTAGCAAGTATGGACTTCCACTTAATTATATCCAATAATGAAATACCACTTGTTCAATTCATGCACAACAAAAGATGGTACTACTTTAAAACATGTTAATTCAAACTCTATTCTGGATTATCTTTTAAATATTAGGGAGTCTCAGGAGAGGAAATTATAAAACAATCTGACATCTATTAACACTTTCTAGAGCCAAAATCTGTAATTAATACAGATGGAAAGAAAGTATTCAGAGAAAAAGTCAAAGAATGCCCTCAGTTGTTAAAATTCATGAATATTAATAACACCTGTGTCAGATCAAAATTCCATATTTTAAGTTATCACAAACCTGAAGATTCAGTCCCCGGAGGTTATGCATAGATCCGAGTTCAAGACTGCCCAAGGATGTCAACCGATTGTTTGAGAGGTCCAAGGTCTCCAAGTTTTGCAAAGAACAGAGACCAGAAGGTAGTTCAACCAATTTGTTGTTTGCCACTTTCAAAGATATTAAGGAGTTTAGGCAACTTATCTCACTTGGTAACTTCCTCATCTTATTGAATGAAATATCCAAGTACTCCAACTTACTAAGATGCCCAATTTCTGGAGGGAGGTATCTGCAGGGGAAATTACAGCCAGATGCAAATATTAGTTGAACATCACATAAATGCCCCACAAAATGTTCCAGGCATGCAGCATTCATAAGGGAAGAATGAAGAACCCGTTCAGATTTAAAAACCGTTAAGTTTTTAACTTCCAGGTATTAATACTTCTTATCTCTAAGAATTGAACTTCACCTCCCAGTTTTTAACCATGTAGAAAGTCTTCAAAAGCCTCAAGAATATTCTACTTCCGGACCCGTCTAGGAAACTCTCAAACTAGATAAATCACTATTGTGAGCCATATAGATGTCAATCTTAAGTACTATTGTTTATGCTGCGGCTGGAAAACAGCAGAATCTTTCCAAGTTTTAAGCTACTCTCAAACTTAAAAATGAGGACCCCTGACTATGATTAGAATTCCCAATTCCCCCCTCTTTCAATAAAACTTTCTATTTCCATAGGTTGGATATTAGCATCTCCAGCAAGCAACAAATAGATACTTTAGATTATAGCTTCTATTATATCACAAACTCTACTTATGCATAAATGGACATTAAATGAATACAAAAACATATAGTATTAATATGTTGAGAATGGAAGGTAATTTTCCGAAAATCAATAAACCCTAATAGCTTCACCAAGAATATTTATAGTACTCAAGCAAGAAACAAGTTTCCCAATTAGTCATGAGTCGTGACAGCTGTTTATGAACCAAGAAAGGCTAAAACTACTAAATTCAGGGACATTAAAAAATCCCAGTCAAATTCACCATGTCTTCATCATAAACAAATAAGTATTAAATAAATTATGCGAGTTTCATAAATCCATTGTTATTCACATAGTTAAAAGTAGAATTAACCTAAGAAAGTAATGACCTGATGGAAAAATGACAAACAGAGAGCTTCGTCAAGCTCTTAAGTCCAGAAAGAGCACTCAAAAAGGGAAATGCAGATGGTCTCAAAGGCACTCTACTAAGCTCCAACTCTTTCAAAGCCTTCAACTTTCCTAAATCCAGGCCACCTAACCCAGGCGCCTCTGGTACCTTCAGTTGCAAGGACTCTAAGTCAAGGAAATCGTTGAACTCCAAAGGAAACAAATTCATTTCATTCCCAAAAAACTTCAAACTCTTCAATCCTTTTAGCGCCCCCGCGGCACTTGGAATTAAATTAAACACATTCTTGTATATATACAACACTTCTCGCGCATTCTCCAACCCTTCCAATACAGGAAAATCTAAACTTTTAGCGGAAACGTCGATAATCGAGTCAAAATCAGCTGAAACCTCGCTGGAATTATCATCCTTAGACGCTGTATCTTCCGTTGCATTCAAGTTTTCAGATGGGCTCCCCTCAGAGCTCTCAGATTCTTCCAATTCTTTGGCCTGCATTGCTTCTTGTCCCCCACAAATCTAAGCCCAAAAAAGAACATAAACATATAATCAAACCGGTTCTATGCAGATTTTTAAAGGGAACAAAAATAAAAAGGGGGTCTCAGCTAAAAAGGAAAAAAAGGAAGAAAGAACTAAATTAATATTCTTGTCTGTACATAATTGTATGCATACCGTAAAAGAATCAACCTCTCTGTATCCGTGAGGATGAATGAATGGAGCTTGGGAGATAAAGCAGAAAAAGAAGAAGAAGTCTAGAAGCAGAGACAGAGAGAGAAACCCTAGAACGGAGCGGAAGGAGCTGTAAGGGTCTGTTAAGGGCTTGAGGCGGAAAGCCGTTTGATTATGCCATTATGGGGCTGAACTCGGAAGACACAGAAGTTATGGGTCGCTAAGGATAATATTCTGATTTTGAAAACGACGCTGTTCTAGGCGGCTTCGTTTGAATTTTCGCTGTGCCCCTTTATTTGTTGAGTTCTCGCTTCTGTCTGTGGGTCAAAGTTCAAGAAGTCATCGGTTTAGGTGTGGACCTACTGAAAGTAATCACGCCCGGCGCACCCCGACCCGAAAATCCATCATATTACCAAAATGTTTATTTAATAATGTTTATATAAATTATTGAATAAATTTTAATGTTTATGGAAATTTAATGTATTTATATATATATATTGTTTATTAAACATTATATTTAAATTGGTATATTAAAATGTAAATAATTTTTTATTATCTAATGAATAGCAAAAAGATTATACCACTTTAATCTCTTATATATTTAGAAAACTCTGATAGTGACCTAATCTCTCATATAAATCTTATGATCATATTGAACCGTATTATAATAATTATCTAATGGGTTCATGAATCTACTAGCGGGACTCAAATATAATACTACTCTTGATTTTTATTTATTTATTTGGATTAACGTGGATTACAAAATTCATGTATGGGGACATAAAACATATCGATATAAGAATTTTCCCATTTTTTATATTTTTTTTCCATATAAAGATTTAGGATTTTTAAAATCAAATAAACTATTCATGAGGTATGAATTCAATATATGTGACTTTTATATCTTATATTTTAATAATTTTTTTTTATCTAATCATAAAGAAGGAAGTACACTTGTGTGTATATTTATATGAATTTAACTTTGGAATGAAGTAATTCTAGTAAATTCTTTGGATTAAGGGGAAAGTTCCTTTTACGGGCGAAACCCCTCCCACTAGTCACGACAAGGCCTCTCGTGCCAATGGGATGTAAATCAAGGATGTGCACGAACCGACAGAGGACAGACAGAGAGAACGGAACGGGTGGCAATTTAATGTCCATGTTTTATGCCAATTCTAGTAAATTCTTGATATGAACTTTGTTTGTATGTGGGATATTGACACGCTAGTTAAAGTCATAAAATATAAGTACCTTTCGTTTTAAATGATTAAATCTTACGAATAATGACTTTTTATGACTTAATATAAGTCACAAGTAGAGTTGTTAATTGAAATTGGCACGTACTCTCATCCTTATTCCAAACCTCAAGAGATAGAAAATTTTAAAGTATCGGGTCGGATCAACTCATTTTCTAAAAGGCCATTGAAATTCCAACTCAATGCAATCCTATATAGGTCAAAGGGCGGGAAGGGTCAACCTTTTATAATTTTTTTTTTTAATTTTAAAAATATTTAATCCAAAAATTTTCACACCACTTTAACTGGGGAAAATAGCACATAGAAAAATGCAAAAAATTACTCAATCTAAAGATTTAAACTCATTACAATTTTAAAAAAACACATAAAAAAAAACTAGATAAACAATTCAACAAAAATATACCATTATAATATTACTATTTTTCATACCAAACGGGTTTGCCACTAGGGCAAGCCCCACTCGATAGTAAGGGGCAGTGCTGTCAGAGGTCCCGGGTTCAAGACCTGCTGACAGCAAGGGATAGTGCTTCCTTCCCTATCCCGCCCCCAAATAAAAAAAAAATCATATTCAATACGAAAGAAAAGGGAGTGGTCTTCCTCTATTTAAGAAGAGGTCGGGCAGGTGGTGTTGAGTTGAAGCTCTTCCCCCTATTTTTGAATGGATGAAGAAATAGAATAGGGGAAGATCGAACCAATTTAGGAACTATAGTTGGAAGGCATCTATGATCCCGTCATTCTTCACTTACTTTTTGTTCCCAATCTGTTCTTGGTAGAAATTTGGAGGGAGTTAGTCAGTGAGTAGAAGAGATGAGACACAGATAGCGGGGTGAGAGGCACGACACTGTGTAAGAAGAAATAAAAAGAAAAAGTTGATTAAGACAAACAAACCCTAGAATTAAGTATGTAATAAAATAAATTATATACTTTTTTAATTATAATAAATAAATTCTATATATTTTTTAATACTTTGACCTCAAGGGTTATGCCAGGCTGACTCTCTCAAAACCCTCGTTGACCCTTAGTCCTTAAGAGATACATTAAAAAGTCTTTGTTTTTATTGAGATCGGATTTTTCAAACCCATCTCTTAAAAAATCTGAGGTAGGACTAGGGTTATTCCATTTTGATGGCTTTAATCATAAGGTTCATTCATGACGTATGAACTAGATCTATATTATTTAGTGGAAATTGCACTAGATCACCATTTTTGTTATCTAGAATTAATTCCCAAATATATTCAAATTGGTTGACCCAATTTCAATTTTACCCACTTTCTATAAACATTTCATTTCTACCCAAATGGGTTGACCCGATTTCATCCTATACCCAAACTGACTTTTTAACATTTTTGGGTGATTAAAATTACCCTGGAAATGGGAAATTATGCCCTTACCCTTCGTTTTTCAATGTTCAAATCGAGAATCGAGACTCAACTTTTCATTTTCTTCTCGATTTTATACGCAACTGTCCACTATTTCTCGAAAGCCGAATCATCATAATAATTCACCGAATAACTCAACTTACTTTCATTTTCTTTCTTCCTTCCACTCTCATTTTCTTTTCCCTTCTTCCCTTCTTCCACTTTTCTTCACTCCCTCACCGACGCGACTCTTCCTTTACTTCTCGGTAGGTTTTCTTCACTTGAACCTTGATTTTGTGTGTTGTTTAACTTTGATTTTGTAGTTTTTTGAAAGCATGGATTAACTGTATTGCATTATGTATGGTTTTGAATATTAAGTCTCGAATTGTTGAAATTTTGTCTCGAATGGTTTAATTTGGGTGTTGATAGGTTGAATTCTCTAGGTCGTCTCGAATTGGGGTCACGAGTCTCGAATTTTTTCATAGGTCTCGAATGGATGGTGCATGGGTTTTGGGTATTGGGTCTCAAATTGTTGAATTTGTGTCTGAAATGGTTTAATTTGGGTGTCGAGTTGTTAAATTTGTAAGGTCTCAAACTTGGCTTGCTGTCTCGAAATTGGCTTATTGTCTCGAAATGGTCTCATTGTCTCGAGAGTGGCTTATTGTCTCGAATGACTTGCATAGGTTTTGAATATAGTCTCGAAATTGTCTCTACTGTCTCGAATGACTATTTTTTGTCATAGGTCTCGAATGGATTATCTTGGGTCTCGAATGGCTTAATTTGGTCTCTAGTCTCGAATGGCTTGTGTCTGAATTGTTAAATTTGTAAGGTCTTGAAATAGGGTTCCCCGGTCTCGAAATTGTCTCTCGGGTCTCAAATGGAATTTTTTTGTCTCAAAATTTACTATGGTCTCGAATGGCTTTTCTTTGGTCTAGAATGGGTTCTCTATAGTTTAGAATTTGTTGTTACGAGTCTCGAATGGATTATGTTGGGTCTGGAATTGGTTTAATTTGTTCTCTGATCTGAAATGACTTGATTGTTGTCTCGAATGATTGAATTTGGTCTAAAATTATTTAATTTTGGTCTCGAATGGGTTAATTTTTGTCTCAAATGGTATATATTGTGTGTATATCCTATCTACATTGTGTCTGGAATTGTCTAGATTGTGTCTGGAAATAATATTATTTATTAATTAATAATAATTATAATATTATTAATTAATTTGAAAGTGATAATTAATTTTTTCAACGTTATAATAAATGGCATTAGGCTGTAGATATATGGATCCCGCGCAACACGCCTTTGAGCTTCGACACGATCTCGTTGTGCCTGACAGGAGCACACTTAGCTCACACGCTAAATATTAGATGGTTACACGTACCGTGGACTTGCTACGACGCCATGGGGCACTACAGCGTTTTCGGACGTACCCCTTCGGATACATGGTGGATCTTCCCCATCATCGTGGAGAGTACTATGCCCGAGCTACCCAGCATATACTAAGACAGGAAGTAATTTTGGAGCATGCCCTGCCCGACGAGATGTGGTTCTTCATCAGAGGTCAGTTACATCGACTAGGCCTTCAAGAGTACGCTCTCCTCACCGGTCTACGTTTTGGGGTAGTAGACCGACGTATTATTGATAGGTCATCGACGGCAGGTTCTGCCATGGCTCGATTGATTGGGATCAATTCGGCTACTCCAAATGTGGTCTTGACGAGGTGGGAGGCCATGGCCGTGGGCAAGCTGTCTATCGATGATGTCCTCAAACTGGCATACAACATCATCATAGGCTATTGGATACTAACCCGAGAGTCGACTACAGTCATCCCCTTTTACGTATGGACTATGTTAGATGATTTGGAGGTTGCAGAGTCGTTCCCATGGGGAACGATCGGGTGGAGCCACGCGGTGCACTCTTACAGACAGACCATCTCCGAGGACGTCTTGACAAGACACTTGTACGGCAACCCTTGGCTGTTGCTGGTAAATTTTCATATTATTAATTAAATTCATATATCAATGGTGTTTTTTAGACTTTCTAAATACTAAATTGAAATTTGTTTAATTTTATCTTTAATTGGTGGTGGGCGTAAAAGCACTTCTCATCCTTGGGTAGTCAACTGTGTAGGGACGCCCAGGATGCGAGTAGATTTGGCCTCTTCCATGTAGGTCCACGATGCCCGAGGTGCCTTACCCTTCGGCATCCCCGACTTGGGACTGCTAACCAGAGCGAGCTACTTAATGAGGTAAGTGAATACCTTATCAATGTTCACTTTCATTTTAAAAATTAGTTATTATCACTAAATCAAATTTAAAATTACTGGCGCGTGCGGACTCCCCGTATATCGAGGCTGATCGAGAGGAGCAACAATAGCCGTGCTGGGTTGATTTCGCCCGTATCCCACACATTGCAGAGACATGCTGGGGCAATTATCTGCCAAGCTCATTTTGGGTGGCGTGCAGACAGGGATCACCAATTCAGCAGTTTGATCAGGTTAGGCAAATCACAATTTCCAGAATTTAAGTTGATTTTGTATAATGCTGAATATGAAGATCATTGATACTTTACTGTTATTTGATTTTAGATCCCACGTCATGATCGAGATGTGGTTGAGGAGAGGATTGATCGAGATCGGTCGATCAGGCCGACGAGGTCCGATACGATCCAGCGGATGGTATGTATCTCATTATATTTTATGTTATCGCAGTAGATTAGTCGATGATATTCAATATGATTGTATTTACTTTGTTGATTTGCTTACCTTGTGATGAGGTTATGAGTCCACGGATCCAGGCTGCCACGGGAAGCCCTCCGGTCGAGGACCAAGAAAGAAGATACCCCTCTCCCAACCCGACTCGACACTATCGAAGTCGACATCAGATATGTAACTCTTCTTATTTAAATAACCCCTCCCCCCTAGCCCGACTTGACACTATCAAAGTCGACATCAAGTATGTACCTCTTCTTATTTAAATAACCCTTCCCCCCCCGAAAACTATTACTGATGGATTCTAACTATATTTTATAATTATATTCTCCTGCGATTGCCGATGTATCCATCCCCAGGGTCGAGATCTTATTGCGTCAGCTTGAGGATCGGTTACTATAGAGGCATGAGCTGGTTCTCCAGCAGCTCACGCTGCTCGAGGCGACGCAGGCTGAGATCCTCGAGCGGCTCATGCATATCAAGCGTCGGTTCGATGTGCTAGAAAGGGATGACAGTCATGGAGATGCTCCGCCACTATATGATTCCCCTTCCCGAGAGTCAGTTACACCCATGCCCAAGGGGGTTATTGACTCCATCGATGTTTTAGTCAAACCAATGGCCACCCCTCTCCTGGCTTCTCCCATAGTCCGCGATGACACCACGCATGTAAATTTAACTTTGTAAATCAGTATTCATTTCTGTTACTATTTTTTATTTAATTTTTAATTTTAAAATTGTTCCTTTCTTTTTTAAATAAGAGGTCGATGTACCTGTTAGTCGGGGAAAGGATCCAGACACCCCTCCGGTTCCAGAATTTGTAGCCACAAAGGTTCGCATAGTCCCAGCCGAGACTATGCAGGTAAATTTTGGATCGTAAATCTTTGAATTTTAGTTTATGTTGCTCATTTATTTTATTATTAAAGAATTTTATAGTAATTATTGGCCGATTTATTCTTTTAAATTACTATTCATTATTTTTAATAATTGTTTTGCATATTTTATTAGGGGCTCGATTGAACACGTCAGCCCAAGGCCGCAACTACAGTTGTACTATCACCTTACACCGATCCAATCCATTACATCGAATCATCCTGGCCATAGAAGAGGCCGAAGACAAGAGGCAGTTGGCCGAGGACGAGAGGCTGGAGGACGACTCGAGTGTTGGAGATGTGGAGGGAGATTCCTGCTCCCGTGATGGATCCCTACACCCTCGATCGGACACAATTGGATGCCTTCTGTAGCATCGGAGCTTCAGAGAGGTAATTCACTTTCTTTTTTTTTTTATTAACTTGCATTTTATAATTTTCTCGTTTCATAGTCTAACTAAATTTTTGTCATAAGCGCCCGACTGGGCGATGCGGCTCATTTGTCGAGGATGACCTGAAAAACGTCAGATCCATGTCATTTCAAATTGAGGACGATCAAGTTGACCATTTCATGATGGGGTTGCGGAGAGTGACGAGGGATGCAATATCACTTTATCCCTGCGAAGCCCGCTTCACACAAGCTTAGGCATACTTCTATGCAATGTTTTGTGGACCGGACCGGACCGGCCGGTCCAACCGATCAAACCGAGAACCGGCCAGTTGACCAGTCCAGTTCAGGAAAAAAACCGTTTTTGTAAAAAATCGGTGATATTTTATCAAACCGGTGAGAACCGGCCGGTTCAACCGGTGAACCGGCCGGTTTGGTATTGAACCGGTCGGTTTTTATTTTAAAAACTTTTGGGACTAAATTAATAAAATTAAAAACTTAATAC
>JAOXNR010000032.1:11516112-11541102 GCA_028571225.1 Parsonsia alboflavescens | reverse complement strand
CCCCCGACGCATCACAGCACTCCATCCCTGTTTAGCCAAACAGTGCTAGCTGCGAAGCTTACATCTACTATTATATGACATAGCTGATAAGGGGGCATGTTAAGGAGATGCCTCGCTTGTCTTCTATAGGGCCTATAGTGCAGAGCATTCGGGATGAGATGGCATGAATCATGCTATTGGGGAGCAATTTGTTGACGACTTCCTATTTTTTGTTTTTTATAGTAAATTATTTCCCATAGCAGTCGTAGTTTTTTTTTTGTAACTAATACACTAATGATAAATGTATATTATATCAATGTTATAACTATACCCTTTTTCATTTTGGTCCCTATAGTATCTTTTTTTACCAAATTAGGACTCAAACTATACCCTTTTTCATTTTGGTCCCTAAAGTATTTTTTTTACCAAATTAGGACTCAAACTATACCCCTTTTACATTTTGGTCCCTAAAGTTTTTTATTTGCCAAATTAGGACTCAAATTATACTATTTTTTGCATTTTGATCCCTAAAGTACTTAGGAACCAAATTAGGACTCAAACTATACCCTTTTTTATTTTGGTCCCTAAAGTTTTTTTTTTCCAAATTAGGACTCAAACTATTTCCTTTTTTCATTTTGGTCCCTAAAGTATTTTTTTGCCAATTATGCCTCAAACTATACCTTTTTTTTGCATTTACTTCAGGGACCAAATGAGAACTTAAACTATACCTTTTTTGCATTTTGATCCCTAAAGTATTTTTTTTTGTCAAATTAGAACTCAAACTATATCCTTTTTCCATTTTGGTCCCTAAAGTACTTAGGGACCAAATTAGGACTCAAACTATATCATTTTTGCATTTTTGTCCCTAAAGTTTTTTTTTTTTTACCAAAATGGCCAAAAGGGTATAGTTTGAGTTCCAATTTAGCCAATAATTCTATATTTATAATAAGTAAATATATATATTCGTATACAATGGGGAGACAATTGCTGCTTGATTCGACGACAAAAATTCAATTTAAATTAAATGACAAATATACGTTTCTTGAAATAAAATATTTACATGTCATGAACCGTGTCAACATTGACATTGTCAGGATAAAAATCCACACCCTCCACAAAGAAATTGACATGAGCATTAACAAGATTTGTCCCGAAAGATTGTTGCATGGAATTCGGATCAGATATGGGCACTTCATGATTTAAGTCAGTCACTGTTGGATCATTTTGCTTCAGGATGTTGATCATTTTCTTCGGGATGTTGGGCTTCCGTGTTGTGAGCATTTGGACAGGTGGTACGATTATGTCCTTTTCTCTTGCATAAGAAGCACATTTTCCTTCGACGATATTATTCGTTTCGAGAGATAAAGCGAGCCTCTTGTGGTCTTCCAACAGACCTTCTACCAGTAGGAGGATTGACGACCACATCATCCATACCTGTAATTGAATTCAAAGACGAGCACAAGGGCACATGCTGTATCGAAGGTGCATATGCTATCCTCAGTTTTTCCATGTCAAATGAATGACCACGACATAGAGTGTAATAATGAGCCCATGTTTCCCTATAAAAAAGAATTAAGGTAAATGAGTTGTGGAAATATCTAATTACATGCTTATAGAATAATAAAAAAAAAAATAAAAAAATTGGGTCTCTAATGGACCACACTTGGTCTCGAATCTCGAATGGAAAACACTTGAATCTCGAATGGAAGAATTGTATCTCGAATGGACCACACTTAGGTCTCGAATGGAAAGGATGGGTCTCAAATGGAGGGCATGGATCTCGAATAGACCACAATTGGTCTTGAATCTCTAATGGATAACTCTAGGGTCTCGAATCTGTATTCTCTTGTCTCGAATCTCGATTCTCATTTCTATAATGGACCCTTTTCTCTCGAATGGACAACTAATATCTCGAATGGACCTTCTAAATTCAGCATATAAGTCAGGAAATAGACCAAAAATTTACTTTGCAACAGCAATGGCATGTTTGCAAAGTATCTCTTCCACTTCCCATCTCCGACATCCACAGGTCTTCTGGAGGATATCCACCAGAACATTTGGTTCCTGTGGTGGATTTATTATGACATATTCCTCTCTATCCCAAATGGATGCAGTCCGTAGCCTTTTAAGGTCGACTTTCACAGCTTTTTCCTCCATTCTTTCCGCCGCTCGCTTGGTGATAATATCTGGCATTGTAGATGCTACTTTCCTACGTTTGTTGAACCAAGCCTGATACAAACTCCTAAAACACTCATGTGCAGATGTAATGGGCAATTTCTGAGCTTTCTTTATCACGTGGTTGAAGGACTCCACGATATTGCTCGTCATTTGGTTGTAGCGATTTGGACAATATGCTCGTGACCAACTCGAGCGTCCTATCTCGACATCCAACCAACGATGAACTCCAGGGTGCATCTCTTTAATGTCTCCAAAATAGAGTCACATGTCTGCTTGTCATAGGCATATGCCGCATTTTTAAAACGGAGTGCCACCTGAGGATTTTTGCTCTTTATCTTTAAGTTTTTCTTCAAATGTCGATAGTAGAAAGCATGTGGAATCTCAGGATATACTGTCCTCACTGCATGCAGTATACCTTTATGCCGATCAGATACAATAACCAAATTATCTCGCAATCCATATGCAATCTTAAATCTTCTCAAGAACCACTCCCGTGAATCGTTGCCCTCGTCCTCGCTAAACCCAAAAGCAAGGGGAAAAGTTTGCCCATTTCCTTCTGCACAAACAGCTGCATAAAATTTTCCCTCACACACACCTTTCAAGTGTGTTGCATCTATGACAATTACGAGCCTCATGTACTTGAAACCCTCAATCAAAGGACCAAGTGCACAAAATGAGCTCAGAAACTACTCATCTCGCATACGTATACTAGTTACCATCCCCGGCATTACACTATTTAACATGTGGAGGTATGACGGTAGCTGTCTGTATGAGTTTTCTAGAGTTCCATAGGCTATGTCTTTAGCACGCTGTAAAGATCGCTAGGCTTTGGTGTATCTGAGCTTCACACCATAATTCTCCCGCATGTCTTGAATCATAATTTTTGGGATGTGATTCGCATTGATGGGTTTACCAACATACATACAACCAATCGTTATTGAACTTACACTATTTTGGCTTTGCTGTACAATTTGGATAAAGGTGTGAGTCGAGACAAACTTGTGAATAACCCAAATCCGGCATCCAGCATTATAATTTGCACATATCATGAAAGTGCAATCTTTTTTGTTTTTACGTCGTGCCTCAAATCTTCGCCTATTCAAATGTACCATGTGATATAGAAATCAGTTACTAAATGAATATTCACCGACTGCTGCTACCAGTTCATCTTTATTATTAAAAACTGCATCCTTTCTAATAAAACCCACAGGTGGAACAGTATCGTCTTCCAAAAAATGCAAATCTTCATAGTCATTCTAGACCATGTTTGCAAAGTGAATAGAAGGATCCGATATAAATTGTTCAAATGGAATCACCTGCCTCATCCCATTATGGAAGTTGTCATT
This sequence comes from Parsonsia alboflavescens, assembly GCA_028571225.1. Classification (NCBI taxonomy): domain Eukaryota; kingdom Viridiplantae; phylum Streptophyta; class Magnoliopsida; order Gentianales; family Apocynaceae; genus Parsonsia; species Parsonsia alboflavescens. The sequence continues at coordinate 11,537,599 of JAOXNR010000032.1, read as the reverse complement.
GTTGTCATTGTTGTCACCATTGTCATCATCATCAACCCCAACGCTGTGAATATATTCTTCATCGAATTCATAATTATCATATGTGCGAATATATCTGGATGTCCCCACTACATCATTTGTATCAATAAATCCTGCCCTTTCATTATCATTTGGACCTGATGGACAATTACCGTCAATATCACCACTGATGCCACCCTTGTAAGTCCTTTGAATTTTGTTCACGACGACAACTTTAGGATCCCCTTCAAATACATGATGCCATACATGTCTTCAATCTCTATTAATTTCATACTTCCATCACAAAATTTAGAAGCAATTGACATTTGTATGTCAAATTGGTTTAAGCCAATCTTCATCAAGTTTGCCATAGTTCTCTTCAAAACTTCATAGTTCACATCGGAGGGTACGACTGGTGCACACACCCTTCCAACTGGAGAACCCTCTTGAACAGCTATCTTCATGTAATCCATTTCTACACTGTGTCTCGAAATCAACTATGTGTGTCTCGAAATCCTCTATTGTTTTTGGATATGGATGGTTTAGTATATCAAAAATATTCTATTAGCTGAAATTTAAACAACTTAGAAGTGTGATCAAATTTTAAAGCGCTTATCCATTTTGATACTTAAATAAATTACCCCCTAAAATTTACTTTAATTTTATTAGTTTTGAGTCTTGTTAATAGTTTGCTTAAATGATTAGAATCATTGGTTGTTATGTTTTATGGTACTCAATCTAAGAAATATATATGTTTTTTATTTGATACAAAGGGTTTTATAAATAGTTTGAGAAAAATTGTTGTTAATTCATCATGTTTAATATATTGGTTCTATTTTTTTTACATGGAATTTGTCTTATCTTTTGACAATAATACGCTACATTAATACTCTAACTTTTGGATTTTAACAAGGTTTGAATTCGAGCCAAATAAAACCACAATGCACTTATTTATCCAACTTTGTTGGATAAGAATTGTGGAGGCTTTCCTGTGAACTTTTGATTTAAGAATTGTGCAATTTTTGTGATCCAAATTTAATTTGGGACTCTTCTAAAATGAAAAATAAAAATAAAAGTATTCAATTATTGACGAAAAAATATTCCTTTTGTCCAAATTTGAATCTTACATTTTGACTTATCATATTTTAAAAAAAAATTACTTAATTTATTTTTAAATTGCAAGACTAATTTTCTTAGTAAAATTTTATTTAATTAAAGAATGAGATATTCACTTTTAAACGGTTCAAAATGGAAATGGAATATTTATTTTTGAACGATTTAAAATAAAAATAGAACATTAGGACATTTAATTTGGGAAAGAGAGACTCCAAACAAATTTTAAGTCTCGTAAATTTATTGTTATTTATATTACACAATACACACATACTGTTAGTTTAAATCTAGCCACTTGGTTAGCATAATTGAAACTGAACCTTTATCGCAAAAAAAATAAATAAAAGTAAATTAAAAAAAAAAATCTCCATTCGTCCGCACTATAAATTGGCCATGCTTTGGAATTCAAATTCATATCTCCCACGCTGATCGAACCGCTCTCTCTCCCTGCTGAAGCAAAAAGGATTCTACTGCATAAAAGATGCAAGCCTTCAAGTACTTCTGTATCTCCTGAATTCAAAAATTCCGAATTGTTTCATCCATCTGAGCAGGAATCTAATCATTTTACCATATTCGTTTGCGTGTCATTGTTGAGACAGGTCCGAAGAACAGAGCCAGTTACAGCTCGTTGAAAGAGAAGAGATCGACGATGAAGAAGACTTGTTTGAAGCTATAGATAAACGTGAGGTTCTCAATATTTTGAATCCGCACTAAATTATTCAGAGAAATCTGTGATATTTGAGTGAAAATTGTCGTGTGATATATTTTTTTAGTTCGATAGATATTTTTGTCGGATATGGAGCTCACACTTTTTTTTTCCTTCAAGAAATATGTGTATGATTTCCTGTATCTACTCATGTAATTTGATGATTTGTACATTTCGTTTAGTTCAGTTTAGTTTAGATTACTCTGTTTGCGTAGCACTTGACATGCAGAGATCCGTGTGCAAATTTCTAATCGTTGATAGTATCGACTAATTGAGTAGATTCACAAACAATTTTCATAACTATCCTGATTGTGATTTTCACTCTCTCTTTTTTAATCAGAATAAGGTTTTTCTTCTGCAAATGCATCTTTGGTTGATCTCAAAATGCTGTTTGTGCTACCGATATTGGTTGTGTCTTTGAAAAGGCCGATGAAAGTAATCTACGTTGTACATCCTGATTTCACAAATTTTACATCCTTGTTTTACCATATATATATTACACAGAATGTTGCTCGAATATTGTGCTACTGAAAAATTTTATAATCTTCACTGATTTTTAATAAGGAAAGCTTCTTTCCTGTTGAAATTTCCTGGAGTTCCAAAGTTTCTTTATAAATGTTGTATTGCTTTGTTTTGCAGTGATCTCTCATGGAATTAACGCTGGGGATGTAAAGAAACTTCAGGATGCAGGAATCTACACCTGCAATGGCTTGATGATGCAAACAAAGAAGGTAAACATTTTTTTTCAGTTTAGTATTTTTGGTTAACTTCAAGGAACGTAATAGCTAATGCTTCTCAAATTTCAGAGTCTAACTGGAATCAAAGGTTTATCTGAGGCAAAAGTTGAAAAGATTTGTGAAGCTGCTGAAAAGATAGTGGTCAGCTTTAGTATTCAGTCAATTTATTTTTAGAGAACTTTAATATTTTGATGAATATATTTTCATTCTCATTTCTCTTTCTTTCAGAACTTCGGTTACATTACTGGTAGTGATGCTCTTCTAAGAGTAAGAATTTAACTCCTCCTTAGCTTTAAATTTTCCCTCCCCAAATGTATATACAGGCTAACATGAATAATGTGAGAAATGCAACAACCCGTTCAAATATTCTCATCATCTCCCTCCTTGAGGTGTTGAAGATGAAAACATCCACTAATGCTCATAATCTAATATTTGTTGTGATGTGTGCAGAGGAAGTCAGTGGTTCGTATTACAACTGGAAGTCAAGCTCTAGATGAGCTTTTGGGAGGTATATTCCTATCTTCAACTATGTTCTAACATATAAAAAAGTGATGCTTATCATTGACATAACTTTGCCAAATTTCTATAGGTGGGATTGAAACACTGGCAATTACTGAAGCTTTTGGGGAATTCAGGTGATAATTGATTTGATTCTTGAAGTCCAATTCCACACAACCCAAAACCATTAAATAAGGACTGTTATTAACATTCACTAATTCCATTTTCGCTTTTTTCCCCAAATTATTAACCTCATGCTTCATCCATCCGAGTCAGGTCAGGAAAGACACAGCTTGCTCACACCCTCTGTGTTTCAACCCAGGTTTGATTCTAATCTTGAGCCAGTAATAAAATCAGAAAATCGGCAATAATAGTCTGCATTTCTCTTCGGTAGCATATATTAGAAGTTAGAACCTGTAGTTTTAAATTTATAGTGAGGGGATGGAAATGGAATCTGTTGACTCTTTTTGCGGTTATCATCTGTGACTTCTATTTTAGGGATCAGGACCATGGTCTATAACTTCTCGGTTTATCAGTTTACTAAATGTTGCAGTTTTAGTTGATTTATTATTTATTATGCTGCAGCTTCCTACAAATATGAGAGGAGGCAATGGTAAGGTGGCCTATATTGATACCGAGGGAACTTTGTATCCTTTCTGATTACTGTCTTTTTGAGACTTTTTAAATTAGATAATTAGAAAACTGTGTCTTCTTCTTCTGTTCCCTTTGTTATGTGGTTTTTCCTGAGCCAACTGCACACTTAGTCGACCTGATCGCATTGTGCCTATTGCTGAAAGATTCGGCATGGATCCTGGAGCTGTACTTGACAATGTAAATCATGTCCAAGAATAATATTTGAGCATTATTATTATGCTGTTGAACTGACTGTTGGAAACTGATTGTCACTTCTTTTCTTTCAATGAAGATTATATATGCTCGTGCATACACATATGAGCATCAGTACAACTTGCTTCTCGGTCTTGCAGCAAAAATGGCTGAGGAACCGTTTAGACTTCTGGTGAGTCACAACCAACTTGAAGCTGAACGGAATTGCAAAATATTAGACCTATCGGTTGATTTAGGTAATGATTTTTTCAGATTGTCGATTCTGTGATTGCTCTGTTCCGAGTTGATTTCACAGGAAGAGGAGAACTTGCAGAACGACAGGTTTGAAGCATAATGAACTTATAATCCCTGAAGAATTTTTCTCACCAAATGAGTAAAATTCTGTCTTCTTAACTCCTTGTGTACCTTGTTTTGCAGCAAAAGCTGGCTCAGATGCTCTCCAGGTTAATAAAGATTGCTGAGGAATTTAATGTTGCAGTTTACATGACTAATCAAGGTATGCAGAGTGGATAATGAAAAATAGATATTCTTACGTCTGGTCTCCTATTTTCTTCCACAGAAAAGATAAGTTTACATTCTCCTACATCCTTTCCATTGCATGCAATAAAAGGCTCTTTGTACTCTAGATTTTGATTGATCCCTAAGCATGATTATGTAATTTTAACTATTATTTGTAGTTTTTGTAGATGTTTGTCAAAGGTGTTCGTTGCTAACATGCATTGCCTTAATTTTGATTGCAGTCATAGCTGACCCAGGAGGAGGAGTTTTCATATCTGATCCAAAGAAACCAGCAGGAGGGCATGTTCTTGCTCATGCAGCCACAATAAGGTTAATGTTCAGGAAGGGCAAAGGGGAACAGCGGGTCTGCAAGGTCTTCGATGCACCAAATCTTCCTGAGGCTGAAGCAATATCCTTCAATAGACTAACTATACATCATTTACTAATCATCACATTTATGCTATTACCAGAGGATATATAGCGTTTGCAATTATTATTTATCCCTGGAAATCCCGAATCATGATTTAAAAAGGTCAGAGATCGATCCTTGTCCCCAGTTGCCCTTGACTAGAAGCAAGTTTTTCAGATAACAGCAGGAGGAATTGCGGATGCCAAGGACTGATGTGCTGTAGATTCTTGCCACCGCCAGAGAGAGATATTGTTATATCCTAGTTGTTTTCATATAATACTCTTAAGCTATAATAGGTTAGCTCAAAAGATACTTTAACAGTCCCATGTAATTGTACACCTTTTGTCATTTACCCTTGCTTGAATTTGCATATGATTTAAATTTCAGACAGGATTTTTCCTTGAAAAATTAGCAAATCAACATGTTTTGGTAAATATACCAGTAGAACCCTGTATGTGGCTACTTGCAAGGTCGAATTGTGATCCTATGAAGGTTTTCCTGTTTGTTCAGGAGTATTTTTCGATAGGACAACAGGTTGGCTTTTATACAGTAAAAGACTGGAATTCCGATGCTGCTATATAATCTGATACTATAGATGTAGTATTCAAGCCACAAAGACTAGTCTGCAACCAAAGGAAGAAGAGAATGGCTTAGCAGAACCGTGCATTGAAAGAAAACTAGCAAGCTTCAAGTGTCTGAAGTAGAACTGCCGACTAACTTGAGGGAATCCAAGTGCTTCCCCATTTGGCTGTCTGCCATCATTGAATTAACAAAGAAAACTTAAAAGGAGTAGCTAACAAAAACAAACAAGCCACGTATTATCCACCTATTAGAGAGCCTTTTTTAAAAAACAGTACACCATTATTTGCATGTATGATGCAACTTCCGGGGCCTCAACATGGCCTCTCCCTGAAGCACGAAACCCAAGAAGCAAATAGCTTAAAAATTCATGTAGATCCACTTCAAGCCCAGTGGATCTCTCTCTCTCTCTAAATGTCATATTTCCTATTAGGATGAAGCCTTCATAGTTTTCAGTAAGATGACAAATGCAAGGACAAACAATGACATAGAGCCTTGCTATGGTGAAGAATTGTCAGCTTAGTAGCGTTCGGACCAGTTCGCAGCACTTCCGACTCTGGGCATGCCAGATCCACCCTTCTTGGACTCCTCATCAACCTTGAAGGTTGCACCACAAACCTCACCAGAACTGTCCACCCTCGGCACTGGCTTTAACTCATTAAGTGGGTGCTCATAACTCCTCAGCCCTCCAGAAGAAGTGAAAAAGCATCCTATAGAAAGCCAGACACAAGTCAAGTATAGTTAATCAAAATACGGTAACAAAGGGGAAAAAAAAAGGAAAAGGATTCAACTGCCTTAGTTTATTTTAAGTCAGATAAAACAATTATAAGTCATAGAGGATTGAATGTGCAAAGTGGAAAGAGAAAGAGACTAAAAAAAACTAATCCAAGGAAGTGAAAAAACAAAGTAAAAAGAGAATTGGGTATGTTTTCCAAGTACCTATCTCATAGAAAGACAATGATGATTTTATATTTTCCACAAAACACAATAGAAGTTAAAGAAAGAAAGGGATTCAAACCATCTTAGTGTGTTTAGCCAAAATGAAAAAGAACTAAACCAAGTGAATGAAAACAAAGTAAAAGAGAATAGACTCGAGGAGAAAAGAGATTAAGACTAAGTTCACAAGGTCAATATTAGTTTCACGTATATTCGTTCCAGAAATCTATTTCAAAAAGAATATTCAACTAAGGAACTAAGAGGTCATGCTTCCTCAACAATGAAAGAAAGGGAAAAGATAAGGCAGCCATGCATCAGCAAATGTGCATCAAAAATACCTTTAGGAAAAGGTGCAAAGGATTTGCCACAGCCCTGCTTCAAAATGTCAGAATCGGTGGAGAGGACAAGATGTCCATCCGCATCAGCTCCCCAGAAAAATGGTACACTCCCATCAGCATCCTATATCCAGAAGACAATAAGATGAACTTTAATTAAGCAGCAAAATATTATGATTATCACAGTGATTGCTGAATATTGTAGACCTTATACACAATGATATGTTATCGCAAAGTGATGCTTGAAATGTCAAGGGGTGAAGGATGAAACATAAGCAAAATTCTTCAGGAGAGATACATACAGCAGCTAGAAAAGTAGTTCTTGAAGAACTGTCATAGAGAATGAATGCAAACTTCCCATGGATATCCTTCACAACTTGATCTACTGGGTAAGGACCTCTATCCCTCAAGGTTCTATAAGCTTCAATAACAATGATCACTTCATTTGCTGCCTTGTTTAACCCATACTGCTGCTTCAGATGTGCAACATTTTCAATGTGACCTTGGAACAAGCAGAATATATCATCCACCACAGCAAACAGTCTGCAAAAGATATACTATGGTCAACTAAATCGCAGCAAATAAGAGGTCTATATCATATAAAAAGACATAAACTTTAGAAAGAATGTGCCGTAATGTTAACATTCATATCCAAGGACATAATTAAATTCTATAATCTTGTTATGCTCATTTTTCCTTAGAAATATTAACATTAAACGTTGGAATTAGTTGCTTAGCACAGAGTTCAGAAAATTAACAAGGGTAGTTCATAGCATGTCAAATTAGGGAAATGACAAAATGATGACATGTTCAGGGCAGCAAGAAATAAAATATGAATAGAATAAACATGCTTTCAGTTATCATCAATAAGTCCCAGCACTTAGATACAAGATTGGAACTTGGAAGCTCCATTGGGCAACAAAAACTATACTGAAAAAATTATCGTAGAACATTCAAAGATTCAAATTGTCTGATTCCTCATCCTAAGCAATCCCACTAATTGAATATCAAGAAATCTTCAAGATTATCGTTCATCACCAGAATGATAACTGATCCCACAAATAAAACGTTATTAAGCACCAGAAACACAACCAAGATTACCAGCCTTCACCAGTAGGGAACCAATGCCAGAAGAGCCACTAAATGGTATAATAAAGAAAAAAAAAAAAAAAAAAACATAACAGACAAGAGTATAAAAGTAGCATTCCTTCCATCCCTGATCGACCAAGAAATGGGATATACTTATATAAACACTCCATAAAGAAAGGCACAAACCAACAAAATCAATTGCTGAGGAAAGCCAAGAAACAGAACATGTGCGGCATATGAAAGGGTTGACCCATAAAATAATAAAGAGAAAGATCACGAAATTTCCATCAGCAAAAAAGACAAAAACAGAGTTCTTACGAAAAAGAATGCAAATCAGGGTACAGCAGACGGAATCTGAGATACAGCTTACATGTGAAGATATATCAAATGGGATATTAATAAACAAGAGTAGAAAATAAAAAGATCCACCTTTGATACTTTAAATTTTTTTAAAAAAAGACAAAAAGGAACCCAAAAAAATATTACAATCACATTTAAACAGATGATAATGGAAAACCATAGAAAAGATGAATTAACAACAAAGATCAAGAACTACAAACCAACAAATCTTCAGATCGAAAGCAAAAAACAGCATTAAAAAATGATAAAGAAAACCCAGAAATGAAAACCGAAACCTTACCTAGGAAGTAGTGGGTTCTGCTTGTCACTCGTGTAGGCCATGAATCCAGCCGAACCAAGGTTAATGATGACAGAGCCAGGGTGTACCGTAGAAAAACAACCTGCCAAGAATCCATCTTTCAGGGCACTGACGGATTCAGAATTCGGAGTCTGCAGAGCATCTGGGCTCTTGGCCACTGATTTATCAAAAACCGCCAACATTTTTTTTCTCTCTTCTTTCTGTTCGCTGAAGATGCAACTGAACGATGAAACAGACCAAAACACAATGAGGAAAGAACGACGGTATTGATGGAGATGAATAAACGCTGATCCTCGTTGGTTATAATAGTTTTGCGAATGTGGATTGTCCAATTTGCCCTTCAAGTTCAAGTTTGTTGCAAATTCGATTCCTGTCCCACATTACCGGGTACAATTTTATTTTTCACTAAATTAATATTTTAGTTTGATTACACCTTTTTTTTTTCTTTTAATAAAGAGAGAGGAAGCATAAATTTGAGTATTGATTGGTGTCCAATTTTTTTTTTTAACGATGTCCAGGTTAATTTGCATTCGAGATCTCGACATTCAGTCCAAAAGGATATTGATAGGATTTGAACTCAAGATCAACGATCTACAAGATCTTCACTGCACCCGTTAGGGCGACCCCAACGGAATTGATTCAAAACTTTAATTTTAAAATCATTTCATCATAAAAGTGCTAAACACATGAGACAATAATTGGAAAATGATATTAGCAATAAATTTTAAACTTAATTTATATCTTTTCTTAAAAAAATAAATATTTAATTATGAAAAAAAGTTGAATTTCAAAACGTTTATAACATTTATTTATAATTTTGACTTATAAAGGAAATATTAAAAGAAATTGACAATGGAATTGGAGGACGAATCAAGAAAGTAAACTACAAAATATTCATCGAGTGAAACTTGCCTAATGATAACCATGTCTGGTATCCACTGTCAAAGATCTTGGGTTTGAGATCTCTAATAGTAGGAGACAGTGCTCCTCTTTTCCCCCAAGAAAAAAAAAAAAACTACAAAATATTTTTTTCTGTGGGTCTAATTTTAAAAAAAGAAGAAAAGAAAAAAGGCTTAACACAAAAGTTGACTTTTCTAAAAGCTTGAATTCAAAATGGAAGGGGCTGACGTGTCCAGCAAGTTCATAATCCTTCTAAGGGTTTCGACCTACTTCGAGACTATTGTTTTTTCTTTTTCTTTTTCTTTTTTAAAATTGAATTCAAGTTGATTTAGACTAAATTAATTTAATAAAATGGATAATATTTTATTGATTCGAACCCATTTGGTTAAATGTTATTTGTGTTTGACCAATATTCTTTAAAAATTAAAATTTTAATTTATATCAAAGATTCATTTATAAAAATTGATCCTCCAAAAAATGTAAAATCATATTCATAGAATCTCACTTAGTTCTCAAGAGAAAAAAAAAGAAAGGGAAGCTCCCCTATCACAATCTTTTATAAATAAATAGCAAATGATTAACAAGGTAATTCTTATATCGAATCTTTTAAATAATATTTTCATTCTCTAATTAAATTTAATAACACTTACTAACTGGTCTCTAATTAAATATCACATATTTTATTCAATTTAATAATAAAGAAAAGCATTTACTAGCTCCATCCCAAATTAAATCTTAGAGAATGCATTTAAACACTAAAGTTTGATGAACAAATTAAATAATTAATATACTTGTTTTACCCAAAATTTTCTAATCAAATCTCCTATTTTGTAAACCATCCCTAAGGCGAAATCCAAAAACTTCCTGTCCTTTTAGGCATGTCTGGATCTAAAGAGCAAAGACAGCCCAAAGAAACTGGGGGCCCAAGAGATTCTTGAGCCAGTCTCATAACAAGATACTTGATTGCAAAACGCTGTACCCACTGTCCTTTCACAGTCAGTTCGTAACAATTTACACATTTTCATCCAATATAATCAACATTAGAGACCATCGTCTTCTGAAACATGATGATAAATGTTCCATTCAAGGTAATTGCAGTTCAAATCAACAACGGCTAAATAATTAGAGATATCCATGTTGTGTTCTAGAATAAGCAAGTATGAAATCTTCCATCACATATTAAGAAAGGAGAAGGGATTGTTCAACAACCTCTTACATAGCCCATTTTCTAACTTACGATGACCCCATTCTTCCAAGAAAAATGAAAAAACCAAAAACACCTATCCTGGTAGTCTTTGGAATGATGACATTAGACCCTGTTGTAGGCAACAGATTTGCTGAACAAGCGTCGAATGTAGATTACTTGAAGTGCACTGGAAAGAGCGAGTAAAATGTATTCTCCGACAGTGTAAAAGATAACCCGCTTCCTTGTACTCTCATTTGCTGCAAGAGGAAATGATACATAAATGGCGAGTGCAATTGCATCAATTAAGGGTCAAATGTACAAGAAATTAAGGGTCAATTGCTTCAACTTCAAAAGCGCTTCTAATTGAATTGAAAGTTCTCTGGAAGATATCCTCGAGGGAACACAAACACTAAGGCTACTGCAATTTGGAAATCTAAATTCTTCTGTCCTCTAGAACCCTCTTTTTCTCATCCATTCTCTATGAAAGTCTACAATGTCTTGCTTTTCAGCCCCTTTTCTAGTTGTCTTATGGTGCCAAAGTAATATCATGCTACTGGAGGGAACTATAGTGAAGATAGAAGTTCAATCTCCTATGTAAATACTATTCTCTGAAACAAAAATATTAAAGCTCACAAACATGAAGTCCATGCATCTCATAGGAAAGAAGAAAAAAACTAGGCATGTCAAAAAAGCTAAGTGAATAAAACATGGTTCCCATGGCTGGGGTAAATTGAGAAAATATAAGGTGCTCGAACCAAGACACTTGGGCAAATAAGGTATCTAATCAGACCATAATTTGTTATTTGATACATAAAACTGAAGACCAAAAGCTTAGCTATAGGCAACAGTCAAAACCAAACATCTTGATCTTATTATTCCACACAGTAACCAGTAGGGCTCAAATTGCATTACTGCCAACTAGTAAACTGCTCAAGACTTCAAGTTCAGTATTTCAGATATCATCTAATTTTCTAAATGTTGCCAGTCACTAAGGTAATTAGTTTTCTACAATTAGACTTCTGGACTAGCATTAGAGAAACAAGTCAAAATACAGACAAAGCTAGGCAGATAAAATAAAATTGTCAGTCTTTCTACTTCATGGAAGAGGAGAAAGTGTATTACTATGGCGATGACGAGAATCACGAGCTTTCAAGTACTTCTGCTCCGCTGTAACAGATTCCAAAGCCTCACTCAATTCAGCAATTTTAACATTTATAGGGTCCAAATGCTCTGCAAGGAGCAACACACAAATGATGCTAAACTCAATTGGAAAGTCAAAGAGGGATAATGAATATTTGCCTCTAGCTTCAAAGTTTTTGTAAGTTGTCACTCATGCATGGAGTCTCCTGAAAGGACTCTAACTGATGCTAAATTTTCTTTCGAATTCAAAGATAAAGAGAAGGACAAACCATCTTTGGCAAGGTCATGTTCAGTTGGAATATGACCAACGTGAAAATAGAAAGAGACTGTTTCAGGTGTTGAATAAGGATTGTGGAAACAGAACTTATACATCCCGCTTCTTGGGGCTTTAAACTCAAACTTATCCCCAGATGTTCCCTTCAAAGTGCGCACTGTGTTACCTCCGGGAGCTGTCACCTGAAAAGATAACATGTAAGATTAATGACACATTCATTTGACATCAAATTTGAACTAATGCTGCATTGCAAATTAATTATACCTGACACTTGTTAACTAAAACCATGCAACCTCATCAAGGCAAACATCAACATAAATTAACAATGTTTCTAAAGTAATCGTTTCCTGTAAGCTTCAAACTCAAATTCTCAAACAGGTATGTCAAGATTATTGATATGTCATACCACAAAACTTTTTATGGGTTCTACTATCCAACTGTTGAACCCAATGCCAGATAAGACAGTCACAACTCAAGTAAAAAAATCAACTACCACAGATAATTATCAGAACCCTCAAAACCATCCATCAATCCATGATGAAAATTGATCCTATATGCCAAAAGAAATATTTTCTATCTATTTTGACTTTCAATTATAGGAATTGGTCTGAAAATTTTTTAGTTTTATTTGCCTATTAATCGTGTTGGGGAATTGGGACAATGTGAAACCAATTAATTAAAAGTTCTTTGATACTTCAATGCTTTTCCATCCTCTTCATGGATTTCAACTCCTATCCTCATCAACTGATGGTAATGGCATTGCATCTCACTCCCTTCTAAAAGTAACAATCAAGCCATTGAAGGCAGGGAAAAGGCTAATGTTTAGAGCACATATCCCCCCCCCCCCCCCCCCCAAAAGGAAGAAATCAGTATAAAGAAAGAATGTAGAGTTTAACACCATGAGTAGGTTCTTAAGCTTTCATGTATATAAGGCATTTACCAGTAGCCAGTATATAGACACCATATGCTTCTTTGACCAGGAACAGCCAGAATATTACTCAAAAAGCTTCCCCTTTAACGTGAGAATAGTTAAACATGATCTCAATATCTTTTCAGCAAGAATGCAACAGTATGCAGCAGACACCCAATTTCACTCAAGATGACATTAGATGCAATTATAGTCTAAGGATTACGACCATTTGCTGAAATTAAATCTCTGAGAAGAGGACTTAGTGAAGCTGTTATGCAAAGTAATAAAGCTCAAAAACAGAAAAATCCACATAAAAGCGAAGTCTTAAATACGATTTCCAATAATTTTCCTAACAAGCATTATTTAGCTAGGCCCGGCAAAGTAACATATGCAAGAAAACTGAAAGTAGATATCTTTTTGTGAGAGATCTGTATGCTTGAATTAACCAATTTACGACATCCTTACATCCAATGAGGGGCTCAAAAACAACAAAAGACCCACCTTTTACATCTTGCAGATTCCGACCAAGATGAATAAGAAGAAAGTAATCGAATACCGATGGAATTTCTTGAAATCACAAAAATAATTAATTAAAGAAAAACAAATATCTTCAAATTCGGCGCACACATCAAACTATTTCCATCAAACACCAAAACCAAAAACAGGAAGAGAAATCCCATCAAACAAATCAAATTAGACCCAACTACATCGCAAATTAATATAAAAAGACCATAAATCGAAGAAAAAAAGTCTTACAACTAAGTCAATTCCGGGGTGATCAGAACTCCAAAAGATATCATGATCCACAACGACAAAGTTCCCGGAAACAGTATCACCTTCGTATAGAACATACTCGTATACACATTCAACATCGTTTACTGTTACGGACAACGCCGAGACCGAGAGGTTTCCCAGGAAGCTGAAAAGGAGGAGCACAACAAGCCCGTAAACCTTCGTGCACGCGGTCCCATCTCTTCTCTTCTCCATGATCTTCCTAGAGGGATTTCCAGATTCAGAAACCTAAGCCCACGGCTCAAAGCCCTTCCGAAATTTCGATTAGTTACTATGACTTTCTTGAAAAAAAAATTCAATTGGGAAGAGTAATGGTGGGTAAATTTTGATAAAGAAACAAGAAGAGATCGGGAGAAGTTACACAGAGAATTTCAACATTGATTTTTTTTTTCTTCTTTTTCCTGCTAATTTTTCTTGATATATGACAAGAAGGATTGTTTCAGAGGAACGCCGTCGTACAATTTTGTGCCATGAGTTGTATACTTTTTCTATTACGTGGCGGTCCGTGATTGGGTATGTTTATGTGTCTCGTCTAGCGGGGAGTAATTTGACCGCGAGTCCTTTTAGTGTTATTTATTACTACAAATATTGCTCCCTCCAATTTTTAACTTATTACATATTTATACCTTTATTTAATAAAATAATATTATTTTTCGGTGATTGAGTAAGAAAGATGACAAGTCACAGGAGACGAGAGACTGAAACAAGAAATATTCACACAAAATATAATTTTAAGTCATTGTTTTGTTTAAAAATATAAAGTCGGTTTTAATTAACAATATTTATAATTTACGATCCAAATTCCTTCTAAAGCCTATTGTATAATTTTTATGGATTCTACCATTTCACTGATTCATATCCATTCCCATAAAAATTAATACTATGATTTGCATTTCGAACAAGCATGCATACAACATTGATAGGTTAACTTCCATCTTGAACATTTTGTGACGTTTGTATAAAATATCTCCTATTTCTCTTGATTTTTGATTCAATACATAAAATTAATCGATTCTGTCAAGCTGTAGCAGATGTCAACAGTTCGAATCCGCTTATCTCCAACTCATGAACTTAGTAGATACAAAGCTATATGATAGCACCCAATTTTTCCAATTCGACTACCGACCTCTTTTAGATATGAATCTATCTGATTCAGAAGGGAAGAATTTGCATCAGTATCTCAATTTCAATTCAAACATGGATTTGATTCACACTCCAAGAAATCTTTACCATCTACAAAAACGTAATTCATAAAAAAATGGATTGGGGTAGGTATATGTAAGTGACTGGCTATAAATATAAATAAGTCAACTCTTGTGAATATTTCGTTCAATGTTGAATGTATTATTTAGACTCTAAAAAATTTAAAAAAGACATTTAACTTTTTTAAAGTTATCACCTTATCCTTCTCGTTACTATATTCTTTTGAGGACTTTTGATTAGTGGATATACATCCTTAAATTAAAAATATATATATTAATAGAACTTTAGATTAAAAATTTATTTATTTTTAAAAATGAAAAATCCAAAATAGAAAAATGAGTCATTTAGAAGTAATTTTTTTGTCACGAGGAGGAAGATTGGTTATCATTTGAACTCTCTCACGAGAAAGGAAAAAAAAAAAGCAGGGAATTTGATTTTTATAAAATTATTATTGCTTCATCTTTCTCATTAATATGATTAGTTATGAAACTCTAGTTAATAGCTCTACGTTGAAGTTTATTCAATCTAGAGTCTCCGTTTTGATTAATAATTCCATTGGGTAGATTATAATTATTTATTTAGTTTCTTCGTCATATAATGGTGTAATTTTTTTTAAAAAATTTTAATTTAATTTTTAGATTTATTATTTGGAAAGATATATTCCCTCTGCAGGGAGTTGAATGTCCCATTTTGATTTATACAAATTTTAATAAAATTAATTGACTTTGTTCATTTCACATTTAATAATATTAATTTCTTAATAAAATTTTAACTAATATATGAACGAGACATTCATTTTCAAACAATTTAAAATAGAAATGTGGACATTCTATTTTAGAGTAACTCTTGTTATTTACATTTATGAGATGTAATATTCAATTTTAAATAATTTAAATGAATATATATATATATATATTTATATGTATGTATATATATTTATATATATACTTTTAGTATCAGTTAGAGGGAATATTTGAAATTTATGAAAGGGGTTATTATATATTTCAAAACTCAACCTTTCATATTTTGGAAACTTTGATCCTTAACATTTTTTTTTTTTTTACCTTTTTCATCCCAAAATATTTTGATCATTTTGGCATGATTTTTTTAAAAAAAAAATCACTGAATTTTGAAGTCAATGATGATCTGATCAAAATAGAAAGAGCATTGTCAGTACACTTTATCACAGTAATGACACTTTACATGTTGACTAAAATTTGCTCGAAAATTCAATTTTTTTTTATAAAAAAAATTCGATCAAAATTATCAAAATATCCAATCGAAAATTATTTAGGAATGAAAAAAGTCAAAAAAAATATTAAGGACCAAAACTTAAAAAAAGATGAAAGATTGATTACAAATTTACAATAACTCGTTCTGCGAGCAAGACAAATAGTAGAAAGAGGTTTCCTTAACATATCAAAATGATTAGGTTTCATTAAGATATCCATTTCCATTTTCAGTTTGGGGAGGTCTAGAAGGAGGAAATAAATCATACCAATGATTTCAGTCTTCAGGGGAAAAACTTGAAAACAAGCACAAAACGATTTAATCATGTAACTACAGTAAGTGCCTCCATGGAACTACTCCATTTAATTTATTATTACGTGTAAAGAATTCAAAAGAAAAATGATGGCTGTTCAAACACCGGTTACAAATTAACAAAATTACGTAAATATTTTATATACATTTCTGTTTCTGTTTCTTTTTCATCATCGTGGTTAGTTTCTGGGTTCTCAAGAAGCAATGGAAGCAAAGAATCAAACCCAAATACCACAAGTGAAACTGGGTTCTCAAGGATTGGAGGTTAGTAAAAGATTTCCCCTAAATTTTTGTTCTGAATATTTTCAGTAAAGTTTACTTCTTTGATTGAATCCTTAAAATTATTCATAAGGGTTGGACACTCACACCTTTGGGAGTCAAGTTTTACTTGATTTCAATGGGTTTCAATTATGCTGTGAAGGGAAGATGGATTCTTTTTTAGTTTCCAGCTTTCAGGGGTAGGATTACTGTGTCTTAAGGTTTTCTTACAATGGTATATAATTGATCATGTTTACGGATATTTGTTACATAAAAAATCAAAGTGTTCTAGAAGGTGTAGATGATTTTTGGGTAATCTAGAAAATACGGTTATAAAGTTAGAATGGGCCTAAGATGGGATTTATTCAGATTTTGTTTTCTTCTCCTGATGCTTCTAGTAAGAGCAGTCACAACCAGAAAGCTAAAGAAATAGAGTTCTGCTTTGACAAATTGATAAGACTACAATGTATGGGAAAATTCAGATTTTAGGTCTGAATTAGTATGTAATAACTGATGTACTATATTCATACTTCGCAGGTATCGAAATTGGGATTTGGATGTGTTGGACTTAGTGGAGTCTATAATGCTTCTCTCTGTCATGAGGAGGGTTGCTTGATAATCAAAGAAGCATTTTCTAGGGGCATTACTTTCTTCGACACAGCAGATTGCTATGGCATGACTGAGAGCGAGATCATGGTTGGAAAGGCAAGTTGTTTAGTTTCAAATTTTTTAATTTTGATTGCTTATATATGAGGATTTTATATTGGATTTTGATTTACATAAGACTTAACAAAGTATTCTAAATATATACTCCCTCTGTCTGAAAATGAATTTACATAATTAGTTGCCGGTGAAAGAAATGGCGAAGAATTCACCAAATACAACTTTGAATTCTCTACTACTCCTCGCAAAAAATAAAGAGTTCTTCAGAACCACATTACTCCAAAAAGCTAGCTTGATCAAACTGCAACCTTGTGTGTTTTTCAAGATCATACATGTTTTTTTTTAATTATTTTTTCTTCTTGCAGAGGTATCTACGAATAGAGCAGTATTCAAGGAAAAAATATTTGTTTCTCTGTACATTTCAGTTTTTTGGTTTTTGGTGACACTAATTGAATGCTTAAGATCATAAAGAGGAGTTAGTATTTAATCAAAGTAAACTGCATCACATAAGGCATTGCGACTTTGAAGAGTTTCATAAGACTCCAGAATTGCTACACCGGTATCATTGAAGAAATTCCAATTTCTAGAAGCGTGTTAAAACTGAAAATGTACAAATTCATAATAAACCTAATCAACTGACATCTTTAGACTTTTTAGAATGTTTTATTTTCTTCGTCCTAAAATATGTTACTTTCTTCGTTCTAAAATATAAGACATTTTAGAATGTTTTATTTATCTTACAATATAAGTTATTTTGTTATTATCAATGTATTATTATAATGTTTTTTCATTTATTGATATACTCATTTATTTATTATAAATATAAAAAAATACAGTTATTAAAGAGAAAGAAAAATAATATTTTTGACATTACAAAATTACATTTACAACTTCTTAATCATAATTAATATAAAATGACGATTAATACCTTATATTGTAAGACGATGAAGGTAGTAATTAGCAACCTTGGAAACCTAGGAAGGCACAATTAAAACACACAGACACATAGTAGTTAAAGGTAAAGCCAAACCAAACCATGTCAATCACACTCTTATCAGAGAAAAAGTTAAAGCTCAGATAATAATAATACTACCAGTAGTAAATATACCAACCTGCAGATCAGTTCACAGGGAAAGGGAAGGGGATAGTTTCCATATTTAATCAAAGTAGACTGCATCACATAAGGCATTGCAACTTTGAAGAGTTTCAGAAGACTCCAGAATTGCTGTAGAGAGCAAGCATCGTTGAAGAAATTCCAATTTTCAGGAGTGTGTTAAGACTGAAAATGTACTGATTCATAATAAACCTAATCAACTGACATCTTTCCAATAGATAGACTGAAAAAAAAGAAAAAATATCTTTCCAATAGACAAAGACTAAAAATAAAAAATCAATTTAAAAGAATTTACTTGTTAGCTAACATCACAAAAGAGCACAACTGTTAAATTTACTTGAGTTGAAAGGATTAAAAGGATCCAAAATATTGCCTAATCGTGCCAAAAATGCTTAATAGATGTACATGACTTGAGTAAATCTATAGGTAGACTTGTCAATCTATTGCAACATGAAATTCCCAAAGTCTGAAGAGATTCACATGCCTTAAGTAGATTTGCAAGTAGGCTTGTCAATCCATTGCAATGTGAAATTTTCAAATATTGAAGAGATCCACATGACTTGAGTAGATCTGCAGGTAGACTTGTCAATCTATCGCAATTTAAAATTGTCAAAGATTGAAGAGATCTACATGACTTGAGTAGATCTGCAGGTAAACTTGTCAATCTATCGCAAAATGAAATTCCTAAAGTCTGAAGAGATCCACATGACTTGAGTAGATTTGCAGGTAGGCTTATCAATCCATTGCAATGTGAAATTTTCAAATATTGAAGAGATCTGCATGACTTGAGTAGATCTACAGGTAGACTTGTCAATCCATCGCAATCTAAAATTGTTAAAGATTGAAGAGATCCACATGACTTGAGTAGATCTGCAGGTAGACTTGTCAATCTATTGTAACCCAAAGACCTTGGGGATAAATTGCAACTTGAAATTCCCAAAGACTGAAGAGATCCACATGACTTGAGTAGATCTACAGGTAGACTTGTCAATCCTCGGCAATATGTAACATGCAGGCTTCGAAGAGATCTACATGACTTGAGTAGATCTGTAGGTAGACTTGTCAATCCATTGCAATATGAAATTTCCAGAAATTGAAGAGATACGCATGATTTAAGTAAATTTGCAGGTAGACTTATCAATCCATAGCAACGTGAAATTTTTAGAGATTGAAGCGATACGCATGACTCGAGTAAATCTACAGGTAGACTTGTCAATCCACTGCAACCTGAAATTTCTAGAGATCGAAGAGATCCACATGACTTGAGTAGATCAGCTGGAATATTTGTTAGTCCCACATGTTCATATATACGCAACTTCTGAAGGGAAGTTAAGCATTGTTATCCGGTGGTAATTGGAAAAGACGTAAATTTAAAGCAATGTCCAATCTGCAAATACTTCAAAGACCGGCATTGATATAAATATTCATTAAGCTCACTTAGGTTGGGACAGTTATGAATGTTCAATGACTCGAGAGGAGTGGAAATACCCTCAGCTGGTGCTATATTAGGAGACCTGATACAACAGTAGTAAAATAAAAATAATTACGGATACAAAAAAATTCAAGAGCCTGAGCAAAAAAAAAAAAAAATCTAGTGTGTGAAAATTATATTTACTTAAGAAAAAAAACAAAATTATCCATAACTGAGTTCTTTTTTTCTTATTTGACTAGTCCACCTCAAACAAATGGTATATAAAGCATTAACTAATATTAAAAAGCTAAACATAGAATCTTCATTAAAGTCATGACTTTGTATTCATTAATGTGTGTATATAGATATGTGAATGCGTATCTAATTTTACATGCTTATATACATACTACACATCGAGTAATGTGTCAATATTTATAAATCATTTTAACTATTTTTTGTTACTAATTAGAAGTCATTATTTTTAATATCTTAGGTGTTTTACTAATTTTTATCATATTACCTATAACTCCATCTATTTTTCTTAGTCACTATTATTTAATTGATATGAAATTGGTATAATAAAGAAAATATTTAGTTGATAAACATGTTCTAAAAGATTAACCTTTTCTATAGATTTACTACGAACATGTCTATGTTTTCTTTTTAGCCACTGTACAAGATTAATGTTTTTCATTTTAAATAATTGAATTATTCTTTTTTTTATTATTATTTTACACTCATCTCTCCTCAAACGGTCTCAAATATTACAGCTTAGTATTAAACTAGCAAAACTTGACAATTTAATTACTTATAGGTCAATATTTTAAGTCATTTAATCTTTATAGGTTTTCTATCAAATTATAATTTTCTTTGTAAATAGATTTAATTAATTATATGACTAAATTTTATTTTAAGAAAATTTAAGTAATTTAATCTATATAGGCTTCCTAAAAGGTTAACATTTCCTTTTAGTAGATTGAATTAATTATATGCTTATAATTATACCAAAACATTTACCTTAAAAAATAAGAATTTAAATCATAAATATTTAACTCATTTAATCTCAATATATTTTTTATCTATTTCGAATAAGGAAAGATTTAGATGAAAAAGAAATTCATAATTAATAATTTATTTTTAAAAGATTTCACAGTGATGGACTTTACAAAATCTACGGTCAACTACTCGACAACCGTAATCACTATGCCAAAGTAATAATAGATACTTATCACTATGCCAAAGTAATAATAGATACTTAGGCCCATCTTTATCACTACATCCATGACTATACATATTCCCAATATGAGATTGGGGTATCACATTTGAACCCTAATATAAAATTTGTCTGACTCTTAATTTTTTTTCCACCCCTAACTTAGTCTTTCTAAGTAGAATCCCAATCTCTTGGAAAAACTAATTTATTTTAAAACAAAATTTTAAAAGTTTAATTCTAAATGGTATATAAAGCAAGTGATGATAAATTCAACCCATAATTTTGACAAATTTATTTTAATCTTCAATTAGATAAGATTTGAATGAGAATGTTTGTTAAGAACCTATTAAATTATTAAGACCCTTTTTAGATTAAAATATAATTGTTGAGATGGGATTTGGAGTTATTTGTATGACTTAATAATTAGAAAATAATTATAAAAAGGTTATATTATAAGATATATAGATACACATATATATA
>JAOXNR010000032.1:11491302-11516012 GCA_028571225.1 Parsonsia alboflavescens | reverse complement strand
AGCTCAGCACGGCATGCCAATGTTTCGAGATCCTTCAGCCATAAGTTGACTGGCGAATCATTCACTCGTTTTTCTTCAGCATCATCCACAACAGCCGATATCAATTTCAGAGTCTGTTCCAGATTCTTAAGCTCCGTATCGCATCCTCCCACCAAACTAATTGCATCACCGGCATAGGTAATTGCTGCTTGCAGAACAACCTGTGCGGCGGCTCCGATCAAAGCTTCACCCATCCTTCTACTGTCTCTCTCTCCTGCGATAGTGCTTCTTTTTGGAGAAAAAATGTTCTGCAGGGTGCTAGATTTCTTAGAAGAAAATGAATGAAGATGAGGAACACTTTTGGACTTTTAATATATTATTGGAGTCCGCTCCAAAGTCAATAAGTCTTCTCCCAATCATTGACACGGACACCCACCTGTGATTTAAAATAATTATATGATAAAGACAAAAGACAAGTGGGTAAAGTTTGTATGATGAATCTTTTTCAGTTGAAATGATGGTTTTGTTTTTTTTTTTTTTTTTCCTCCTTTTTGCTAATGTTGGTATGGTTATCAGTTTCTCTCAAGTGAAAGTCCGTTCATTAATAGCCAGGACTTCCCACTGTTCTTAGTCTTCCGGGAATCTTTTTCTTATCCGTGATCTACAATTACAGGTGAATTGAATATTTATATTTATATTTTTAATTATTTGAATTTAAATATTTTATTTTTTAAAATAATTAGATTTTTGATATAAAGTATCAATAATAACCTCTTTAATTTTAGAATTTATATTTATTTACACAATATTCCTACAACTATTTAAATCAAGGAATAAGGAAAATTAGAATATTTTTTATAAAAATCAACGACACTCTATAATTTTTTCATTAAATCAAAATGAAACATTTATTTATAGACGGAGGGAATATAAAATTAGATCAGTTTACAAGTTGATCGGCTTGATTCATTTCTAAATAGACTTTCATTAGGCTTAGCACTAGAAAATTAGAAAGAGCTTGAAAGCCCATTTAGATGAGTTTATAAAAAAAACAAATGCTTTTGCATTGTTTTTTATAAAAATGTTTTTATTTTAAGTTAGATTGTTTTTTATTTAGTTGCAGTAGTGTTTTTAAAATTTAAAACCTGTTTAGACTAAAAGCACCTTTTGTCAATTTTGATTTTCAATATAAATTTTAAAGAATTTGAAATATTATTTTTTATAAAATATCATAAATTTAAGGTAGATTGAAAATAATAATAATATTCTATCTAATTTTAAAAGACTTAAAAAATAATAATAAATTATTTTCATTATTATATATATATATATATAAAGTATAAAAATCTAAAAGAAAAGAAGGCAAAAAGAAAAAAAAAAAAAGGAAGATAGCAAGAAACTTTGGAAGACGGGGGTTAGCGGAGGTTAATAATGACAAAAGACAGGTTCCAAGAAATTGGAACCCACTTTTGGATTAAAATAATTATATAATAATGTCAAAAAACAAGTTGATTTAGAATACCTTCAGTGGTGCACTCCGTACCTTCAATCGTGTACTCCTTCAAGGGGTGTATCCATTAGAGTTTGTATGCCACATACTTGTTTTAAAGGTATTTTTTTCTTAAGCATTCTCTCCTTCAATAGATATCTCCTTTTTGGGGTTTCAAAAATAGTTTCACAGATCAATTCAATTTTCAACTCATTTGTTACGATATCTAAAATAATTTTTTCTTTTCTTATTTTTACATTTACATTATTATTAAAAAAATAAAAAAATTTTTAAAATAATATTTTTAAATAAATTATAAAAAAATTAACATCGAAATTAATTTTTTTTTCGAAACAACAATAAATTAATAAACTTATACAATTTTATTATAGGATAACATAATAAGTAAAAGAAAAATGAGTAATAAAAACTACGAATAACAAATAAATATGCTGAATATGTACATTTAGAAAGAAAAAAATAATAAACAAAATTAATGTAAAAAAAAAAAAAACAAATAAAGGAATCGGAGAAAGTTGGAAAGAAAAAAGAAAAAAAAAACAAACCTACACATGGGGTCCAACCCCACATGGCCTCTGATGGGTGACGCGCCTTGGCTTCTATGCGGGACCCATTGCAAAGAAAAGCTCCAATACTTCAAATTTGTCCCAGTTATCGTTTTGGGGCACCTTTCTTCGATGGGGAGAGGTGCTCCCCTAATTTTCTCTTGCCCCCACCTAAGATTAAACATCTTCCATTGGAGGGGATGTTTTTCTTAGTTGGACTTGGACCTGCCAAATTATATAGGCCGAAATGGTGAATTGACGAAAGATATTTTCATTGGGAAAATTATGTTTTTTTTTTCCTCTTGAGAATTGTTTTGTAGAACAATTCTATAAAATTGTTTTATACAATGAAAGAACAAAAGTATATGTTTGTCAACATTTTGTTTTTATAAAATTTTTTTTGGTAATTTAAGATTTTTTAAAAATTATCCTTGATTTCTTTTTTTTAAAAAGATTATTTCGATATATAATCCCACCAAAGTTTTATATAAACATTTGATAAAGGGATTAAAAAAAGTTAGAAAATTTATTATTTTATGAATTGAATTAAATTTTTTAATACTAAAATTATTTTTAAGTATAAAATAAATGACATACTATTTCTTGCCAAAAGAATTTACAAGAGAAAATATAAAATATGACATACAAAAGAAAGTAATTTATTTTTAGAAAAAAAAAATTTTAAAAATCATAATAATAAAATAAAATTGATAGGTGAAATACGTACAACTTGGATAAATCAATCTAAACGGGTAGGATCCAGACGAAAATCAATCCGAATGGGCCTAAGGCCCCATGGCCTCAATTCTTGAAAATCAGATTAACAGAGTCAATGAGGACACGTGGACAAGAACCAGCTACTACCGACCTCCTAAATGAGCTCGAACAAAGGTCTTATCAGACCCCGACCTTCGACCTGATAAGCTTCGATCTGACTCATAAATCTTCCATGCCACGGCCAACGGTGCGCGACTCATAACAACTCCCATGAGCCAAGGATCACTTGATGAGATCTTACCAAAAGAGATATTTGAGATTCTCAACAACCATGGGAAGGTCGCGAAGTTGGTCTAAAAGTTGGTTAACGAGTTCGTAACTCTTAACAGAGACGTGAATGACAAGATATCAAGTCCAATGGAAACTCCATGATTCTGAGAGCAATTGACGGGATTCGACAAAATCCCATAGTTATCCTGATTGCCTATTGTTATATAATGCAGAGCCCCTATCTAAGAGGTAATGGACTTTCTTCTTTACTTAATCAAAATACACAATGACTAACAAAATAATTCTAAGCAACACGCAACAAAATAGTCTGCCTGAGAAGTGAAAACTATTCTTACCCTCAAAATACTAATTTAGGCATCGTAGCTCTTCCCCGGATGACAGCTCATTTCAATGACCGTATTCTCTTCATTTTCTCAGGTTGCTAATCGCGGAAGCCATCAGGATATGTGGGGTGACCCGGAGTTCATTTTGAAACCCCATTAATTAGCAAGGGTCCCTGCTGTAACACTATATCTTTTCTTACATTTCAAATAATGAATATATATATATATATATATATATATAAATATAAATGCATAGGAAATTAAACTGTGATGAAAAAATAAATAAATTTTTTAGATTCGATGAAAAAAGAAGAAGAAATGGGGATCGATTTTTGGCTTTTCTTTGATTGTTCAAATTGTACACATGTGATGAGCAGAATAAAGCTATCCCAGACAAGTGAAAAGAAGTCATCATTGTTCATTTTTAAGAAGCTTTTGCAGGTTTCTCACTATGATTGAACTTTGAAGATCTATGCTCTGTTTAGGTCCCCAGATTTTGGTCATAGATTTCCATCAATGGCCTCTCAGGCAAAATAAGAACCATAGGAAAAATGATCAATTTCGTCAACAAGAAGTCTGAAAAACTCTGGAAGACCAAGAACAGAAATAAATAAATAAATAAAAACCCAGAAGAAACCAACTCGTCACCATCGGTGTGATGAGGACAGGAGTTGGATGGATAGAATATGAACTTACGTATGTATTATTTATGTACCTACGTATGTGTTTGTGTATATAACAAATATTTAAATTTATAAATAAATTTTATATTAGTTTTAAATTAATCACGATAGTAAAAATGATAAATTATTATTATTAGTGTTATTAACTGTATGTCAGAATTTTATTAAGAAAGCATGGTTTCCCCCAATTTGAGAATTTTTTAGACTGTTATTTAGTCTCAATCTTTTGTCTATAATAAATCTTAGAATATTTTAAAGTAAAATGTTTAATGATGCAAAATATCAAATTGCTTGAACTGATTAGATATGATTTTGCATATAACCATAGATTATAAATCTTGTGTTGTGTGTTTAGTTAATTTGTTAAAGGTTTTCCAAAAATATAGAGAGAAAATTAAATGGGACGGTTGATCAATTTTATTAGTCATACACATTTATTATATAATATATAAAAGCAGAATCAAACTCATCAAAATATTTAAAATTAGATTTTTTTTTTTTTGATAAGTTGGAATTATCTCACTTCACGACTTCTCATATTTAATATAATATATATAAAAATGACACATCATCTAATAAATCTAAACTTGACTTTTGAATTTTTTAGTTTAGAGAGGAAAAAAATAAGAAAAAAAAGAGAGAATCCATTGTGTGATTAAGGTTCAATTTTATGTTGAAAGTACATTTATTTGGTTGAGGTGTGCATTTAATCTGAAAATAACATTAAAAAAAGATAATACTGGCATTACGTATCATAAACAATTCTTTTAGTAAAATAAAAAATATTTTATTCGTATGAGACTGAATGTCTTTATTTTCTATTTTAAACCGTTTGAAAGTGAATGTCACATTTATTAAATTGATTAAAATTTTACAAAGAAATTAATATTATTATATTCAAAATAAATTTAATCAATAAAATTTTTTAAAGATAAAATCAAATATTTAATTTTAAAATTAGAAAGGGAGTTCTATATTATGTTAATATTAGAGGGCATGTGTACTCATTATATGCAAAATTTTAAAATTAAAAATGCTATTCTTAAAATTTTATATTAAAATCATATCTTTTATACTATGGTCAGAATCCAGAAAAACAGTTAAAGAGTTGACAAGAAACTGAACCCACCTATGGATTAAAATAATTATATAATAATGATAAAAGACAAGTTGATTTAGAACACCTCCAATGATGCAGAGTAGTATTATTTAATTAAGCAGGGATATGATAGTACGTGGTTCTAATCTGGTTTAAATTTGAATCGAATTATATACATATATAATATATTTCTTCTACATATTTTTATTATTATTTAAATTTATCTAATTATTAAATTTTAAATATATCTGGATAAGTGTTATAATTATTATTTAATAATTTATATGCATTAAAATTTACTTTTTAGCATCTTTTATTTGATTTTTATTATTTTTTTTAAAACTTTCTTTTAAACTATCATTAGTTTTTGTGTGATCAAATGTAAATTTGGGGGATCTTACATTTATTAATTGGGTCTCGATCCATTTAATATCATTTACACTTACTCTTATTTCCAAGTAATGTGGGGGCAGGACCCAATTAGGCATCTTTTAACAAAAAAAAAAAAGAAAAAACAAACTAGATTCTTCTTATTATTGAAATGTCTTCAACCTTTCTATAATCTAAAATAAAAAACAAAAAAAAAAAAAAAATCATTTTCTCTGGTTTCTGAAAATGACTGAATATAGATAGGTTCATCATGGAATTTTCATTGAAATGTCTGGTTCTGTGACCTTCATTCACACTCCAAAGAGTAAGGAGACCTATCGGACCAATTTTTGCAGGGGATTTATGATTATTCAAGAAACCTATTCCCTTCACGTGTCCAAATTATAAAAGTGATTTCTTTTCCATTCTGTTTCTTTGCAGTCCCACGATCTCATGGAGCAGGAAGCAAAGAATCAAGTGCAAATCCCACGAATGAAACTGGGTTCTCAAGGATTGGAGGTAAAAGAAAAGATATCCCCTAATCGTTTGCATATTTTCAGTAAAGTTTGACTCTTTGATGGTGTGATCAGTAATATGGGTTCTTCAACGGGCACACATTTGATACACAGTGAAAGTTAGTTGATTTCAATGCCTTCACTTATCATTTGAAGAGAAATTGGATTCTTTGTTAGTGTTTTGTTGATTTAGGTCTGTTTTTTCACTATCTATATTAGGAAAATCAGTTACAAACGAAAGAATGATCCAAAGCTAGAAAATTTCTATGGTTATGAAAGAAAACTAAGTTCGTTCCAAGTTCCTACATGAAACAAGTAATGACTGACGTAGTAATTTCATAAGTTGCAGGTATCAAGATTGGGATTTGGATGTGCTAGACTTTCTGGATTCTATAATGCCCCTCCATCTTATGAGCAAGGATGTTTAATAATTCAAGAAGCATTTTCTAGGGGTATTACTTTCTTTGACACAGCAGATGCCTATAGAACAATGGGTGATAACGAGATCATGGTTGGGAAGGCAAGATTCTTAGTCGCAAATTTTAACTTAGATTACTCGTCCTAGAACTTGGGAAGTGATTTTTCTCTTGATGATCTTAGGCATTAAAGCAGCTTCCTAGGGAAAAAGTTCAATTAGCAACAAAATTTGACTTTGCTATAGAAGGAAGTCAATTTAGAATCAAGGGGACCCCCGAATATGTCCGGCAATGTTGTGAGGCTAGTCTTAAGAGGCTTGATGCTGACTATATTGATCTGTATTATCAGCACCGTGTGGATGTTTCAGTACCCATTGAGGACACTGTAAGTTTTGTGGAGTTCATTTTTGTTATCAAGAATTCCACTCCCTTTTCTTTCCAAATTTTGCGAAAATATATGTTTCTTTTGCTAGTGAATGAAGGCAAGATAAAATACATTGGGCTTTCTGAAGCTAGCATTGACACAATAAGGAGAGCACATGCTATTCATCCAATCACTGCCCTACAAATGGAGAAATTGAAGATGAGATGATTCCTGTTTGCCTGTAGGTTGTCATAAATTGCAGCCTTGTGCAAGCCAACTAGATTTTCTCAGTTAAAAGCCTAGAAAATCTGCTTCGAGTTTTCAGACTGTTAAGCTAAGTCTTAAGGAGTTTGTTCTGCTGTAGAGAACCAATTTGTTCCATTTGACATACCTTATTAGTCTTTTCAGTACCCCTTATTTATATTTTACATGGTTTCTGAACAGCTTATATGTATTTCTTTTCTTGACCCAATATTCTTGCAGGAACAACTAAGTTAAAGAACCTTGATGACAACATTGGGTCTTTGGCTTTGTAGCTTACACCAGAGGATTTGCAGACAATTTCAGAAGCAGTTCCTGTTAATGAAATTGCCGGTGAAAGAAACCCGGAGGATTCCAAGAAATTTGCAGGATTTTAACAAATAACACACCGAAAGACTGCAACGCTGGAAAGAGCTGAAACAAAAACCAAGATACCTAGCAACTCATTGTTTGATTCTAATTTGATTTGAAAAGACAGAGTAGAAATGAATTGACTAAATTCTATGATACTTCTAACTGAACTAATTATTAGAATAAATGCAATCTATCTTTGGAGCTCTTTCGAAGTGAATCATTCCATGCACTAAATGTTAGTGACATGAAAAAGACAAATCTTGCATAATCAAGTAATTAGAACACCATAAAAGCAAAAAAAAAAAAATGTTAAAAAATGAAAGAGAGGATTCTCACCTCTGGAGGAATTTCTACAGGGAACAAATTTATGCTGCTCGGATTGAAACTCAAACCAGTGTCAAAAACCAGACATCAGTAAACTATCAGTTTATATCTGCAATTTAGATAGACCCATTGCGAAAAAAGGAGGTGTGCTAACATAATATAAGGCATGTTAAGGAAGAGCACAAGAATGAAACAAGCCCCATATTGGACTATAGACAAAAAGCAGAGGGTATCATAGAAAATCCAATTGATGTAACAAAACATTCTGTCACTTTCTAAAAAATTTGTAGATGCCAAGGATCATGGAGACAGTGCGAACAGAGCATCTGCTGCTGTTATACATTATGCAGAGCCGACAGACAATTCCCTTTGTGAAGATATGAGATATTAGGAACAAAAATTACCTGCGACCGAGAACTACTTGCCACACATATGGAATGAAGAACTCGTCCAGGTGACTCTCTTGTTCATAGGTAAAACGTAGTTGTGTAAACATCTGTTCAGAAAAAAATGTTAATGAGTTACAAATATGTTAATAAGAATATCCAAGAATAAGTGGTTCAACTACAGGTAAAGCTTTTGTGTTGCAAATTCATGCCTTCACCTCTCCAGGATCGGCAGTTAATGATTATAACTTGAAGAACTTTCTCCACTGAACACTCACCATCCACCTTGCGAGCATATGCGGCTGTTGAAGAAGTCCAAAACCTACAAAACCAGGTGGTCATCCTTCAAAAATATGTCTATGATATTCATTAATCAATCATGAAAAATACACACTAATTGCCATCTAAGTAGCTTCTTAATTTACATGTTATAAAGATACATAATAAGGTCATCTAATTAGCAAAATCCGAGGACGTACTGTGAATATGTTCTCAAGCAGCTCATTAAAACGGGGATGATTTCTGAAAGGCTGAAAAACATCTTGCCTGTGCATAATTGCATAAACAACCTGCCACTGCATGAATAAACCAACAACAAGACTTTAAATATAACATATAATGAACTAAAATCCAATGAAAGTAATTTGAAACAAAATTGAAACAGAATAAAATACCTCAGGGTTTCTTGGCAAAGCATATGTAAGAATAGCATTCAATATTTCAAGAACAATCCTCAAAAAGTCGGTATAAATATGCAGTTCTGCTGACTGCAACAAATAAAGAAAACAGCAATAGAAATACATGCTTAGTTTGCCTGGTAAACTCAGAAAACAGCAAGAAACATCCTGGTTAAAAGGAATGGACTACCGTTTCTTCGGGAAGGTTATCTCCTTCCTTTGATTCACCATTAGGCAGATGCATCTTATCATTTTCATCTCTGCTAATTTGTTGTACCTATGTTTTATATCCAAACATGGAAATAATAATTAGGTGACCAAACGAAGCGCCAGATAAAATTTATGCTACTAAAGTGAAACTATGTTGACAGGAGTAGGGAAAAAGCAATAACATGCAGGCGAGCAAGCATATCAAACAGGCTGACTAATCGCTGTGAAGCATAAGCACTCAAGCGATGGACATGAGAAGCCATGTTTGCCAGAGTTGCAAGACAATTTGTATGAAGATAAATATCCTGTGTCAATTGATATGTCAAAAAACAACAGCATTGAGCAGCTTGCTAAAAACTTCATTGGAATATATTTCCAAAATGTTTCTTTCTATATGAAGGGGCCTATTAAAAGAATTTTCAAGTTCTTTCTCCTTTCAAATAACAATTACAACAATAAACTCGGGCTTCCTTCAAAAAGAAAAAGGGATGGAGGAATTGTGTGTGTTGGGGGGTAGGCGGCTCAGGAATGAAAATGAAACGTCCTAATGATTATGCATATTGATAATATCTTAAAAAGCTTAATACTTCTTTCCTATTTTGTCTTTTTAGTATTTGATTAAAGACATTGACATTGCAATGGTTGAACTTACTTAAAATGATTTTGTCTCGGGTAGACATTTTATAACTAGCTAATACCTTGAGAATAACACATCTGATAACAAGAATATGCAAATATAATCTAAACAGGCCAGTAAAACATAGGTAACTGTTTAAACATAAACAGTACAAAGTATACTTATTATCATTATTCCATTCAAAATTTATGTCTACTTATGGAACAAGCCTGATCCATAAAACATCATATGCTTTTACAGACTGTAAAACAGAAAACATATACAAAACAATGACTTAAATTCAAGGAAATTCTTTTATATAATGCTAGATCCAATATCATAATATGTGCAGAGGGCTAACTATGCTAATTGTTGGGAAAGATTGATGTGTAAAAGAAAGGGAAGAAAAACATTGATTATGGAGAGTCAACTTTACACACCAGCTGCTGAGCCAACTCTCTGTAGGACCCCAGTCTCATTTACTTCTGAGAATATGCTGGAGGACGAACCATTCATAGGAAAGTTTGGTCTTGTGATGTAATTTAGAAGCAACTTGCGAACCATCAAAATAACTAGAGAACCTTCCTGCAAAAGCACAGCAAGAGATTAACATTTTGAAAAAACAAGCACATGAAAGTAAAAAGTCTTCTGGTTACCTGAACCATTGCTGCATCCATGAAAGGGTGGATATTATCTGGACCTGGAGATGGTCCAGAAAGAAGTTGCATTGACATGGCAAAGAGCATGAAGTGAAGGAGTTCAGAGTGTAAAAGATAGGTTTTGGTGCTTTGAGGAAAAAAGACATTAACTAGTGACACAATATAAAAAGCTCAAGAATAAGACGAATTTTATGCAAAATTTTCAGCATACCTCACTTCTACATTGCCGAGAAAGCTACGCACACTATGCATAACCAGATGTTCAATTTTTTGTTCTATTTTGAAAGATAAGTCAATTGATGAAATGGGAAAGAGTCAGAAATGAACCAATTTCACAGGAATCAGCAAGCAAAAAAGATATATCATACCACTGACAGATCCAAGGTCTCGGTTATATCGATCAATAAGGGCCTAAACACATGGGCATAGTCCAGGTCCTTAACCAAAACGTGATGAGCAGGGAAAATTAAATATAAAATTTATTGAGTGAATCCTCTCCTTAAAGCCAATCAACACATTACAAATATAAAATCACCTCTTCGAGAATATAGAGCTAGATTTTCTTTGTAAGCGTGTTTCTAAGAATAGCGAAACAGATAGAAAGATCACAAAACATGAGTAAATGGCTAAGAAATAAAATAGAAATATCATAAAGCATCACCATAGATCTTTCCTTGAATCCAAGAACGATTAAATGGCTTGGAAAAAGAATTTCTAACCTTCACCATTCACAACCCATGTATACTATTAAGAGAAGTTGTTATCTAGCATTCTTAGTCTGCTGCTTAGAGTATGGTACTTGAACTTTGTAAATCATTTGGCTACCTTGAAAGGAAGAGACAGACACGAGAAAGCGGAGCAGGGGGGAGAATTCAAGGGAAGAGCAGACTAAAGGTAACACAAGGGAAATTATGGAGTGAAATATATATATATATAGATATATATTTATATTTATATATTCATTAAAAATATTAATTATAACACAAGAAGATTTACCTGTTGAGAAATTAAGTGGCAATGGCTCACTTTGATCGAGAGAAAGGTGCAATTCTTCAAAGTTCTTGCTTTTAGCATTCTCAATCAAGTATTTCAGGAAAGTACATGAGAGGCATACTGCATTTAGAGCTTTCACGATGGCTTTGGATGGCACCTCAGGGTTAGAAATACACTCTTCCAAACACCAAGATAGGTGAATCAGAATTTTGGAAAGGTGCCGAGTATACGGGTTGTTTTGTGCTGTAGGCACAACAAAAACAACAAATACATAGACCTATCAGGAATATCCAGTGTGCCAGAAATGGATTAACATACTTTCTGAAATAAGAATTGCATGCTCCTGTGACAGCATCTCAAAGAACTCTTGAGATAGATGCTTATATACTATAAGAAAAACCAATAGAGAAGACACTTGAGTATAGATGCTTATATAATGCTTTGCAGGAACAACTAAGGTAAAGAACCTTGATAATAACATTGGATCATTGGCTTTGAAGCTCTCAACAGAATATTTGTAGACAATTGCAGAATCAATTCCAGCTAGTGAAGTTGCTGGTGAAAGATATGGTGATGAATTCACCAAATACAACTTTGAATTCTCTACTTGTCCCCGGAAAAAATAAAGAGTTCTTCAGAAGCACATTACTCCAAAAACAGAGACTATGGAGTTAGCTTGATCAAATAAAGCTAATCAACTGACATCTTTCCAATAGACAAAGACTAAAAATAAAAAATCTATTTAAAAGAAATTTACTTGTTAACTGACATCAACGGTATAGGGAAGTAACCAAAAGACCACAATTGTAAAATTTACTTGAGATGAAAGGACTAAATCAATTCAAAATATTGCCTAATAATGCCAGAATTTCTTAAGAGATGTAAAGGTGAAATTTCCAGAGATTGAAGAGATAAACATGACTCGAGCAAATCTGCAGGCAGACTTGTCAATCCATTGCAATGTAAAATTTTCAAAGACTGAAGAGATCCACATGACTTGAGTAGATCCACAGGTAGACTCGTCAATCGTTCGCAATATAAAATTTTCAAAGATTGAAGAGATACACATGATTTGAGTAGATCTAGAGGTAGACTTATCAATCCATCGCAAAGTGAAAATATCAGAGATTGAAGAGACACGCATGACTTGAGTAGATCTACAGGTAGACTTGTCAATCCATTGCAATATGAAATTTCTAGAAGTTGAAGAGACATGCATGACTTGAGTAAATATGCAGGTAGACTTGTCAATCCATCACAATGTGAAATTGTGTCAAATTGAAGAGATCCACATGATTTGAGTAGATCAGCCGGAATATTGATTAGTCCCACACATCCATCTATATGCAACTCCTCAAGAGAAGTTAAGCGTTGTTGTCCCGTGGTAATTGGAAATGACCTAAATGTAAAGCAATGACTTATTTCCAAATACTTCAAAGACTGGCATTGATATAGATATTCATTAAGCTCACTTAGGTTGGGACAGTGAGAAATTCTTAATGACTCGAGAGAAGTGAAAATACCCTCAGCTGGTGCTATATTAGGAGACCTGATACACCATTAGTAAAATAAAAATAATAAAAATAATTACAGATACAAAGAAATTCAAGAGCTTGAGTAAAAAAAAAAGGCCTAGTGTGTGAAAATTATATTTTCTTAAGAAAAAAACAAAATTATCAAATAACTGTGTTCTTTTTTCCTTATTTGACTAGTCCACCTCAAACAAATAGTATATAAAACATTAACTAATATTAAAAAGCAAAAAATAGAATCTTCATTGAAGTCATGACTTCGTATTTATTAATGTATATATAAATATGTGTATGCATATGTCTAGGTTTACATATTTATATACATACTACATATCTAGTAATGTGTAATATTCCCTCCGTCAATATTTTTAAGTCATTTTAACATTTTTTTTTTGTCATTAGTTATAAGATACTGTTTTTATTATATTAGGTGTTTTATTAATTTTTTACCATATTACTTATATATCTATCGATTTGTCCTAGTTACCATTGTTAAATGGATTAGAATTATATATAAGGGCATTTTAATTAAAAAAATTTTACCTTAATTTTGACAAAATGACGGTTAGTGAATTATAAATAGTAATGGAGGGGACATAAAATAATATATATATATATATATTAAGGAAAAGGATCTAGAATTGACCTTTTTAAATACTGCACTGTATAGTATTAAATTAAGTTTTAAAATCTATTATTTATAATTATTATTGTATATATACATAGGGAAATGCTATTCTGAGAATCGGAGCTCAAATTATGTTGTATTCTTGTTATATTCCCGTTAAGTCTCTAAATATCAACTAATAGTCAACTATGTTTTTCTTTTAAAGAAAAAATAAATTCTTTTAAAAAAATTTATTTTTTGTAAATACATTTTATCAACAAAACCCTAAAAAAAAAAAAATCCTAGGGATACTTGATATTTCTAAAGATAGTTAACCGTTAGTCAATCGTCAGAGACTTAATGAAAACACAATATAATTTGAACTAGGTGCCTAATATTGCATTTTCATATATATATATATATATATATATAGAGAGAGAGAGAGAGAGTTGACCTTGTAAATGCACGAAAATGCTATTTTTTTATTTAAAAAAAAAAACAACTTGATTTAGTATGTTTAGTCTATCTTTTTAAGGTATAATATATGTAAAATATATTTACAAAAAATAAAAAATCAGATATTGACCCTTAACTTTGACCATTAAAGATTTAACTGTGTACTCTTGGCATTACCATACATATATATTTATATAAGAGTTTCTTTATTTGAAGCTACCGTAAATGATATATGTAAAAGATATTAGCAAATTCTTATGTCAACATTCGAATTTGATGCTAATGGATAAATAAGTAGAGAGAGAAGAAATATAATACCTGTAAGTACCAATTTGATATTCATCAGCTGTTGGGAAAATGTGATCAAGATTGGTATGTCTGATTTCCAGCCTCTTAAGACTCTTATGAAAATCACAAATTGGGGCTTGACGCAATTGGTGGCAACCCACAATGCTAAGTGTACGAGTGTACAAGTATAAGCAGAATGCTAAGACCACTCTCAGCCAGTGGACTTCTTGTCGCCTGTCCTGGTGAACTGATGAAGAAATTGACTGGCAGTAGCACCAGATTTGCTTCCAGTGAGAAAGAAAATATGATTTCAATTAAAAGATTAAAACATTTTAAAGCCCGAAATATAATCTATACAGGTCAGTAAAATACAGGTAACTGTTTAAACATAACAGTACAAAGTAAACTTATTATCATTATTCCATTCAAAATTTATGTCTACTTATGGAACAAGCCTGATCCATAAAACATCATATGCTTTTACAGACTGTACGACAGAAAACATATACAAAACAATGACTTAAATACAAGGAAATTTGTTTATGTAATGCTAGATCCAATATCATAATGTGTGCAGAGAGCTAACCATACAAATTATTGGGAAAGATAGATGTTTAAAAGAAAGGGAAGAAAAACATTGATGGAGAGTCAACTTTACACACCAGCTGCTGAGGCAACTCCCTGTAGGGCAATATTCATTAATTTTTTGTGACTTCAAATGTTCTGCAGGAACAACTAAGGTAAAGCACCTTGATAATAAGATTGGATCATTGGCTTTGAAGCTCTCAAAGGAAGATTTGCAGGCAATTGCAAAATCTGTTCCAGCTAGTGAAGTTGCCCGTGAAAGATATGGCGATGAATTCACCAAATACAACTTAGAATTCTCTACTACTCCACGCAAAAAATAAAGAGGTCTTCAGAACCACATCACTCTATGGAGATCAAACTGCAACTTTGTGTATTGCTCAAGATCATATATGTTTTTTTTTCAGTTATTTTTTCTTCTTGTAGAAGTATCTACCAACAGAACAGTATTCACAGAAAAATATTTGTTTCTCTGTACATTCTAGCTTTTTTTTTTTTTTTGGTGACTCTAATTTGAAGCTTAAGATGGTAAAGAGGAGTTAGAATTTAATCAAAGTAAACTCCATCACATAAGGCATTGCAACTTTGAAGAGTTTTAAAAGACTCCAGAATTGCTGCAAAGAGCAAGCATCGTCGAGGAAATTCCTATCTCTAGGAGTGTGTTAACACTGAAAATGTACCCGTTCATAATAAACCTTATCAAGTGACATCTTTCCAATAAACAAAGATTAAAAATAAAAAACCTATTTAAAAGAAATTTACTTGTTAACTGACATCAACTGTATAGGGAAGTAACCAAAAGAGCAGAATTGTTAAATTTACTATGAAAGGACTAAAACAATCCAAAATATTGCC
The DNA here is from genome assembly GCA_028571225.1 of Parsonsia alboflavescens. Taxonomy (NCBI): domain Eukaryota; kingdom Viridiplantae; phylum Streptophyta; class Magnoliopsida; order Gentianales; family Apocynaceae; genus Parsonsia; species Parsonsia alboflavescens. The sequence goes on along the minus strand of JAOXNR010000032.1, from coordinate 11,500,398 downwards.
TAATAATGCAAAAACTTCTCAAGAGATCCACATGACTCAAGTAGATTTGGAGGTAGACTTGTCAATCCTTCGCAACCTAAAATTTCTAGAGATTGAAGAGATACGCATGACTTAAGTAGATCTGCAGGTAGACTTGTCAATCCTTGACAAACCCAAATTTCCAGAGATTGAAGAGATCCACATGACTTGAGTAGATCTGTAGGTAGACTTGTCAATCCATCGCAAAATGAAATTTCCAAAGATTGAAGAGATCCACATAACTTGAGTAGATCTGCAGGTAGACTTGTCAATCCACCACAACTTGAAATTTTCAAAGATCGAAGAGATCCACATGACTTGAGTAGATCTACATGTAGACTTGTCAATCCATGGCAACCTGAAATTTCCAGAGATTGAAGAGATATGCATGACACGAGTAGATAAGGCAGACTTGTCAATCCATCACAACTTAAAATTTCCAGAGATTGAAGAGATCCACATGACTTGAGTAGATCTGCAGGTAGACTTGTCAATCCATTGCATCCTGAAATTACCAGGGATTGAAGAGATACGCATGACTCGAGTAGATCTGCAGGTAGACGTGTCAATCTTTCGCAACCTGAAATTACTAGAGATCGAAGAGATCCACATGACTTGAGAAGATCAGCTGGAATATTGATTAGTCCCACGCATCCACGTATACCCACCTCCTGAAGGGAAGTCAAGCGTTGTTGTCCCGTGGTAATTGGAAATGACGTAAATTTAAAGCAATTTTGTATTTTCAAATGCTTCAAAGACTGGCATTGATACAGATATTCACTAAGCTCATTTAGGTTGGGACAATCTTTAATTCTCAATGACTCGAGAGGAGGGGAAATACCCTCAGCCGGTGCTATATTAGGAGACCTGATGCAACATTAGGAAAATAAAAATAATTACGTATAAAAAGAAATTCAAGAGCTTGAGGGAATTATATTTACTTAAGAAAAAAAACAAAATTATCCACGATTGTGTTCTTTTTTTTCTTATTTGACAAGTCCACCTCAAACAAATAGTATATAAATCATTAACTAATATTAAAGAGCGAAAAATAGAATCTTCATTGAAGTAATGACTTCATATTTATTAAAGTGTATATAGATATGTGTATGCGTATGTCTAAGTTTACATGTTTATATACATACTACATATCTAGTTATGTGTGATATTCCCTCCATCCATATTTATAAGCCATTTTAACTTCTTTTTTTTTGTCATTAATTATAAGTGGTTATTTTTATTATATTAGGTGTTTTGTTAATTTTTTACCATATTACCTATATCTCTATCGATTTGTCCAAGTTACTATTATTAAATTGATTAAAATCATAAATAAGGATATTTTAATAAATAAATTACCTTAATTTGATAAAATAAGGTTAGTGAGTTCTAAATAGTGACAGAGGGGATATAAAATAATATATACATATGTATATGTATATGTATATATATATATATATATATATATTAAGTAAAATGCTATAGAATTGATACAGCCCTCTATAGCATTAAATTGAATTTTAAAATCTATTATGTATTATTATTATTATTTTATATATACATAGGGAAATGCTATTATGAATACCGGAGCTAAAATTATATTGTACTTCTATTAAGTCTATACCGGTCAACATTGATTTTTTTTTAAAAAAATAAATACATTTTATAAACAAAATCCTAAAAAAAAAAATAAATCTTAGGGGTATTTGATCAAATTTATTTTAATTTTTTTAAAGATAGTTGATCGTCAGCTGACCATTAGAGACTTAACAAGAGTACAATATAATTTGAACTCTGATATTCATAACTAAATCCTAGGGGTACTAAATATTTTTTTAGTGAAAATTTAAATTTTTAAAAATAAAATCAAATATTGATCATTAACTTTGATCATTTAAGACTTAAATGTACAATTAATAGCATTACCATATATGTAAATGATATATGTAAAAGATATTAGCAAATTCTTATATCAAAATTCGAATTTGATGCTAATGGCCAAATAAGTAGAGAGAGAGGAAATATAGTACCTGCAAGCACCAATTTGATATTCATCAGCTGTTGGGAAAATGTGATCAAGATTGGTACGTGTGATTTCCAGCCTCTTAAGCCTCCTATGAAAATCACGAATTGGGGCTCGACGCAATTGAGGGCAAAACTCAATGGTCAATTCCTCAAGGTTTGGGAATATCTCAACCACCTCATTTTTTGTTGGTTGATATTCCATCCATTCTTCTAATTTCTGCAAGTCAGACATATGAAGATGTCTAAGTGCTCGAAATATCTTTCTTGTCCCTCCACCACTGCCATACATTGAAGGCCCAATCCACCTAATAATATAAAGTTTCGACAACTTCAGATGTCTGAGGGATGGTAATTGCCCCAGAGTAGGGAGTTGTTGGCATCTGCATGAACTTATAGACAAAGATACTAACATATCCAGTCTTTGAAACCATGATGGAAATTGGTAACCAGAGAAATGATGAATCTCTAAATTCTTTAAATATGGATGTGGTTGGAGCCCTTCCAACACCTCTTCATCATTTTCATTCCATGCATGCTTCCAAGTAAAAGTCAAGCTATTCATTGGCCTCTCATTAAAACCTGCCTCCTGAGCTTCTTCCTTGCTACTTACTTCTCCTAGATTGTATACGATCAATTTGCCTCTTAAATTTTTTAGACATCCCAACTCTTTAATTTGATTCTCTTTGCTTATAGGGAAGTACTCTAGTGTTTGAAGGCGAGTTAAGTGTCCCATTTTTGGTGGCAACTCCATATCTTTCCTATCATAATGTAGATGTCTCAAATTAATCAAGTTGGTCATTCCCTTGGGAAGTTCACTTAACCCCCAACAGTTTTTGGTCCTTAGTGTCTGCAAATTGTAAAGCTTTGATATGGATTCAGGAAGAGAATTAATCAATGGAGAATCAAAAACACCAAGATACCTCAAATGTTTTAGCTTTCCAATATCCGATGGCAACTCATTTACACAGTTCAATCTTAGAACATGCAAGTGCTTGAAGCTCGTTATTAACGGGCTACTAAACGTGTTGCCAGCTCTTAAAAATAATGTCCTCAACATTGTCATTGTCGAAGGTGCCTCAATTTCTTCTCCAAATGAATGCATCACAAGGTAACGGTCCTCATCTCTTACATCTTCCAAATCTTCCTTTGGCATTAAAATTTTTCGACCAAGATCATGCACAAGATCATGCATTTTGACAACTTCTTCTTTCCATTTTTCATTTGTCACCTCTTGTAACAATGAGCTCCCCAGCAATTGCGTAATGCACTCATTCCCAATTTCCATGTCATCTTGAACAGGCTTCAGTTGAAGAAATCCTTCTGCCATCCAAAGTTGGATCAATTCATTCTTGTCCATGAGAGAATCTTTCTCAAATAGTGTACAATATGCGAAGCACTTTTTCATATATGAAAAGGGTAAATGATCAAAACTCAACTTAAGAACTTGCATTACATCAACAACATTATCTCCAGTCATCTGTGATATTCCTTTTTGTAGAACTGAAATCCAGTTTTCGCTTGGTGTCATATGAAGTAAACCTGCAATGGCAATTGCAGCAAGCGGTAGACCATGACATAGTTTTTTAATTATTTCTACGACTGCATCAAAATCTTGACTTGATTGATCATTTATACCAACATTTACCTTCACAATGTCCAAACAATCATCATCTGATAACTTTTCCAATTGGAATGGATCACTCCCTAGAGAAAAATATGAGGCCACTTTTGCGGAACGAGTAGTGACAACAATCCAATTTCCAACAGTTGTACTGATTCCAATTAGAGAGCTCAAAAGACTATCCCAAAATGCCAAATTTTCATTCCAGAGGCGATCAAGTACGATAATATATGGTTTGTCTTTGTCCTTGTCCTTGAGTTCCTCTTTTACCTTTCGAACTATGGTGTCCCTGCCTTGAAGACTCGAGGCACTGTCCCCAGTCAAAGATTCTAGGATCAATTTGAGAATATCAACAACACTTTTACAATCTTCAGGTACACCGACCCAAATTCTATTTCTTCCAAAGTGATTGACAATTTGCTCATTGGTAAAGACTAACCGTGCTAAAGTTGTTTTTCCCAGACCACCCATTCCCGTTATGGCAAATCGAGAAAGGGGTTCATCAGATGGGCTCAACAACTTAGTCACTATCTCCGATTCATCATTTTCTCTTGCAATCACCTTCTGACGAACAACAGACACAGAGTCCTCCGCACTTGAAAATACTCCAGCATTGTATGGACAGACTGTTGTTGCATTAGCAAGTGTAAATTGAAGTCCAAGATCCGTTGCCCTTTTATTAATCTTTCCAAATTCTTCGTTGATCTTCTTGATTTCCCGACCCAGGTTCCACTTCTCATAATAATTCAAAGCTAAAACCTGAATTTAAGGAGGTATATCTATTCAATATAAATAATTTAAATTAATACACATACCTATAAAACAATATCTTAAATATTAAAAGATGTGAAAATTAAAGAATTTATAATTTTAATTTTAAAAAAAAAATTAAATTATTAAATAAAATCTAAATCAGAATCGCTTACCATTCTAAATAATCACCCCCACCCCTAAAAATCAATTATGCAACCACGTTATTTTGAAGGTGCGCCTGAATATTGGAATGAGATGAGTCTTACCTTCTTCTCCACCTTTCTCTTGATGATTTTGTAGTTGACTCTACCGAGGAGAATGTCAGCACGGTATGCCAATGTTTCGAGATCCTTCAGCCATAGGTTGACTCGCTGATCATTCACTTGTTTTTCTTCAGCATCACCCACGACAGCCGATATCAGTTGCAGAGTTTTTTCCAGATTCTTAAGCTCCGTATCGCATCCTCCCACCAAAGCAATTGCATCCCCGACATAAGTAATTAATGCCTGCACGGCGGGTCCGATCAAAGCTTCACCCACGAATGCCATCCTTCTACTCTCTCGCTGCGTGCTTCTTCTTGGAAAAAAAAAAAAGGAAAAATTGTTCTGCAGAGTAATAGCTTAGAAGAAAATGAATGAAGATGAGGAATACTTCTGGACTTTTAATGTATGATTTTAATCCACTCTTAAAATCAATGAGTCTTCCCTCAATTGTTATGGAATCCAGCTGTGGTTTAGAATAATTATATAATAATGACAAAAGATAAATGATTTAGCGGGATCTTTTTCTTAGTGGATTTGGATTGGGATCACGTCCTTTCAACTGAAATCATCCACAAAAGATAAGTTTCTACTGTTCTTAGTCTTAGGGGAACATCTTTTTCTTATTCATGATCTATAATAATCACAAAAGACGACTTCCAACTGTTCTTAGTCGTGGGGAAATATCTTTTTCTGATTTGTAATCTATAATAATCTACAATCCCATAAATGTTACTTGGATATTTATATTATTATTTTTAATTATCTAAAATTAAATATTTCACGTATTAAAATGGTTATAATTGTGATATAAAATATTAATAATAATCTTTTTAATTTTAGAATTTTACATAATATTCCTACAACTAATTAAATTAAAGAATAAGGATAATTTGAAAACTTTTATTAAAATCAAAGACACTCCATAATTTTTCATTAAGTCAAAATGAGACATTTTATTTAAAAATAATTTGAGCATAAAATTAAATTAGGTTACAAGTTGATCGGCTTGATTCATATCTAAATAAATTTTCATTAGACTTAGCACTAGAAAATTAGAAAGAGCTTAAAGCTCCATTTGGATGAGCTTCCAAAAACAAGAGTGCTTTTGTTTTAAATTAAATTGTTTTGTGTTTAACTACGATAATTTATAAAGTGCTTTTAAAATTTAAAACATATTTAGACTAAAAACACCTTTTGTCAATTTTGATTTTTAGTATAAATTTTAAAGAATTTGAAATATAGATTTTATATATATAAATATATATATATATATATATATAATATCATAAATTTAAGGTAAAACGAAAATAATAATAATAATATTCTATTTATTTTTAAAATACTTAAAAAATAATAATAAATTATTTTCATTTTTTTATTCTTTATAAAGTATTAAGATATATAAAGTATAAATAAATCTAAAAGAAAAGAAAAAAATAAATAAAAGAAACAGTAGAAGAAGGGTGGTTGAAGGAGGTTACTGATGACAAAAGACAAAAGACAAAAGACAAGTTGACGAGCAACTGGAACTCGCCTGTGGTTTAAAGTAATTAGGTGTCTCCCTTCCAAGAGTGCCTGTTGGAGTCCTATATGCTACATATTTATTTTAAAGTTATTTTTCTCTTTAGTATCCTTTCCTCCAATCCATCTATTATACCATCTAAAATATATATATTTTTTATTTTTACATTTATGTTATTATTAAAAAAATATATTATAAAATTTTTAATTATTTTAAAATAAATTAATATCAAAATTAATTATTTTTTCGAAACAACAATAAATTAATAAACTTATTAAATTTTATTATAAAATAACATAATATGTAATGATTGCGAATATGTACATAAAACTAGAAAGAAAAAAATTATAATAAACAAAATTAATGTAAAAAATAAATAAATAAATAAAGGAATTGGAGAAAGTTGGATAAGGAAAAAAAAAAGAACTAACTTGCTTATGGGATTCAACCTCACATGGCTTCTGACACGTCTTGGTTTCTATGAGATGCAAAGAAAAACTCCGCTGCTTCAATTCTGCCCCAATTGGCATTTTGGAGCACGTCTCTTCAATAGGGAGAGGTGCTCCCCTAATTGTCTCTTTCCTCCACCTAAGATTAAGGATCCCCCATTGAAGGTACTCTCTAGGCTAATCTTTTTCTTAGTTGGACTTGGACCAACTAATATCATTTTCTTTCCACCTTCTCCTTCAATTCTGAGTCTCGAAATTTTAGGTTAAGGAATAGAAACTATGAGTCTCGAAATAGGTTGGTCATGTCTCGAAATAGTTTCTGTGTATTTCGAAACGTAATGGGTCTCGAAATTCTGGATTAAAGAATAGAAATTGTAAGTCTCAAAATAGTTTGGTAGTGTTTCGAAATATAATGGGTCTCAAAATTCTAAGTTAAGGAATAGAAACCGTAAGTTTCGAAATGGGTTAAGAGTGTCTAGAAATGTTTTTTGTGTGTCTTGAAATTTTGGGTTAACGAATAGAAACTATAAGTCTCGAAATGGATTGGGAGTGTCTCGAAATGTTTTCTGTGTGTCTTGAAATATAATGGATGTGTCTCGAAATTTTGGATTTACTGATAGAAACTGTAAATCTCGAAATGAGTTAAGCATGTCTAGAAATGTAATGGATGTGTCTTGAAATTCTGGGTTTACGAATAGAAACTGTAAGTCTCAAAATGAGATAGGGATGTCTCGAATAATGGTTGTGTCTCGAATTCTATTGGTTGAGTCTCGAAATAGTTTGTTTTGTGTAGGCTTTGTCTCGAAAGAATAATATTTATTAATTAATAATATTATTATTATAATTAATTAATTCGAAAGTGATAATAAATATTTTCAACTCTATAATTTAGAGTTAATGTTTTTTTATAAATGAATGACATTGTACTAATAAATACATTATAATTAATTATATTTTAAATCCTTTTATGCGGTTGTAGCTTAATTTATTTAGATTAAGAAATACCCATTTGGGTAAAGATTTACAGATTTTTTGAAATAATAAATAAGAGATAGGTGTTCTCCTAAAAATTACACTTTAAATTTTAAATTAGATGTAGATGTGAATAACTTTTTTTGACCTTCTTTCTCAATACAATTTTTCTAGTTAGGATATATGAAAATATTTTTTAACCTATTTACAATGAGTATTTTGGAGCGTAATTTATTTATTGTAATCCCTAAAAAAAGTTAGTTTAATTGTACGATAATTTTTTAATCAACTGTTTCTTTTCTACCATTACTATAGAGATATGTACCCTACCCGTCATACATTTCAACTCTGACATGATCCCATTTTGCTTGTCGGGAACACGCTTAGCGTACATGCTAAGTATTTGACCATCAAATATATTGTCGACCTGATATGGCTCCATGGGGCACTAGAGCCTTTTCGGATGGGCCCCTTCAAATACATAATGGATCTTCAATATTAACATGGACCGTAGTACGATTGGGCTACCTTACATATCTTGAGACAAGAGGTTATTTTGGAGGGTGGGAGGCCCAACAAGATGTGGTACTTCATTGGGGGTCAGTTACACCGACTAGGCTCTAGGAGTACGCTCTCCTCACCGATCTATGTTATGGGAGAGTAGATCAGCATATTATTGAGAGGCTACTGATGGCCACCTCTGCCATCGTTCGATTGATTGATATCAATCTAGTTACTCCGAATGTGGTCTTGGAGAGGTGGCAGGCCATGACAGTGGGATAGTTGTCAGTTGATGATGCCCTCAAACTGGCATATAGCATCATCATAGGTCACTTAATATTCACCCGAGAGTCATCTGCAGCCATCCTCTTTTATGTATGAAGTATGTTAGTCGATGCTATTGAACGTGATTGTAATTACTTTGCTTGTTTGCATACCTTGTTATTAGGTCGATGTGATGAGTTGGGTCGGTGAAAGGTGATTGTACACTTGCAACTGGGGCCTTGGAATGAAGTGTATGACCAAACTCTTAATAAAATGTAAAAAACAATCATTAATAACAATGAACAGTACTCTAAAAGAAATACTCATACGAAAATTACAATAAAATTCTATAATAATAAAATGAACAAGAATTACTAACTATGAAATTACCTTTTGAGGGGTAGAAGGATCTCTAACAACCGTAGCCAGAGGATATAATGAATCCTCTCCCTTACTGACAGGTGCATCAATCTATTATTTAAAAAAGAGTAACCATTTTAAAATTAAAAATTAGATAAAATATAGTAACAAAGATGAATACGAATTTACGACCTAAAATTTACTTGGATGGTGTCGTCGGGGATTAAGGGAGATGCCTTAGTCAGAGCCGGTGGATCTATTGGATCCTTTCCCTGACTGACAAATGTATCAATCTATTATTTTAAAAAAGAATAATGATTCACACATAATTACGCTAAGTTTTATGAT
>JAOXNR010000032.1:11462973-11476717 GCA_028571225.1 Parsonsia alboflavescens | reverse complement strand
TGTGAAGTTCCTTAGACCATGATTTTTTCTCAAATTTATCAACAAAAAAATACAATAAAGATAAGATCTTTGGTTCCCCATACCAGTGTATCAAGGTCTGTTCGCACCAAAACATACTCTAGAAATGCTGAATTCCCATGCACCAGAGAGTAAAGCAGAAGTATAGAACCCTCATCAGGCAAGCACCTGATTAGATTTAAGAACAGTTGTCAATTAAGAATTAACAAACATTTATGTACTAGGCACATTCATGCATTTTTCAAATTTCTTCCCCCAAACTTCTAAATAAAATCAATAACTAGAGAAGCCACTCAAAGATCAAAGGATATCTTTCTCCAAAGAAAAATGAACAAGAAACTGCATTACAGAAAGGTGCAGCTTATCTCGGAATCCCCAATTTAGCAGGGACGTTTAGGAAATTTCTCTGGTAAAAGATTCTGTATTGAGAACTATAATAACCTTTTCTGGCAGAAAGAAAAAATGACACTTACATGCCCAGAGTATCAAACAGAGATGCAAAAGGTAGTCTCACAAGAGGACCATTGTGTCCATTACCCTCAATATCAACACGATCAACTGCAAGTACAGCACCAAGAAAATTAGAATTGAACAAGTCAGAGCATTAAAAGGGCAAAGAGATTGCAATCTCACATTCAATATCCCGAGCATTATCTAGGGCCTTGCTGTAAGAATTTTCAGAAAAATATATCTCTTCCTTTGGGAAAGAATCCGAGTTGTAGTCCCCTTTATCTTTTACATAGTCAACACCAACACACTTGCGATAGTGTACGAGTATAAGCAGAATGCTAAGACTGCTCTCAGCCAGTGGACTTCTTGACGCCTGTCCTGGTGAACTGATGAAGAAATTGAATGGCAGTAGCACCAGATTTGCTTCCAGTGAGAAGGAAAATATGATTTCAATTAAAAGATTAAAACATTTTAAAGCCAGAAATACAATCTAAACAGGCCAGTAAAACACAGGTAACTGTTTAAACATAGACTGTACAAAAGTAAACTTATTATCATTATTCCATTCAAAATTTATGTCTACTTATGGAACAAGCCTGATCCATAAAACATCATATGCTTTTACAGACTGTAGTGCACTTTAACAGAAAAAATATACAAAACAATGACTTAAATTCAAGGAAATACTTTTATGTAATGCTAGATCCAATATCATAATGTGTGCAGAGAGCTAACTATGCTAATTATTGGGAAAGATTGATGTGTAAAAGAAAGGGAAGAAAAATATTGATTATGGAGAGTCAACTTTACACACCAGCTGCTGAGCCAACTCTCTGTAGGACACCAGTCTCATTTACTTCCGAAAATATGCTGGATGACGAACCATTGATAGGAAAGTTTGGCCTTGTGATGTAATTTAGAAGCAACTTGTGAACAACCAAAATAAATAGAGAACCTTCCTGCAAAAGCACAGCAAGAGATTAAGATTTTGAAAACACAAGCACATGAACGTAAAAGGTCTTCTGGTTACCTGAACCATTGCTGCATCCATGAAAGGGTGGATATCTTCTGGACCTGGAGATGGTCCAGAAAGAAGTTGCGTTGACATGGCAATGAGCATGAAGTGAAGGAGTTCATAGTGTAAAAGATAGGTTTTGGTGCTTTGAGGAAAAAAGACATTAATTAGTGACACAATATAAAAAGCTCCAGAAAAAGACGAATTTTGTGCAAAATTTTCAGCATACCTCACTTCTACTTTGCCGAGAAAGCTAAGCACACTATGGATAACCAGATGTTCAATGTTTTGTTCTGTTTTAAAAGATAAGTCAATTGATGAAATGGGAAAGAGTCAGAAATGAACCAATTTCACAGGGATCAGCAAACAAAAAAGATATATCATACCACTGACAGATCCAAGGTCTCAGTTATATCAATCAATAAGGGCCTAAGCACATGGGCATAGTCCAGGTCCTTAACCAAATTGGCTGGGGTGGGCCTCAAAAGGATGAGGTCTTCTTATAACCAAACTAAGTGGGTGTAGGCTTTGGTGGGTTAGGACTAAGCCAGCTACGGGACCCTAAATTATTATTATGGTATTTGACAATTTGGTTATTTGAATGTATGAGCTTTATTTAGTTTTTTTAATACAAATTAGAAATTATAAAGTACAAACCCAAATAATATTAATTATAATGTCCAAAAAATTAAAAAATAATGCATGCCCCTGGGACATCACTAGGCATTTAAGGGCCAGGTAAGGCCTCGAGATGCCATGAAGAACCATTCTATTAAACAACTAAAATTGATGATCTTGATATGAAATCCTCTAATTTTCATGAATTCTAGAATATAATTCAACACAGAAAAAATTTACAACTTAATGGTCCTTTACACACAACATTTTGTAAGTTTAGTTTATTATCAATTGAATGAACATGCAGGAAAAACGTGATGAGCAGGGAAAATTAAGATAAAATTTATATCCTCTCCTTAAAGCCAATCAACACTTCACAAATATAAAATCACCTCTTCGAGAATATGGAGTTAGATTTTCTTTGTAAGCATGTTTCTAAGGATAGAGCAACAAATAGAAAGCTCACAAAGCATGACTAAATGGCTAAGAAATAAAAGAGAAATATCATAAAGCATCACCACAGATCTTTCCTTGAATGCAAGAATGATTAAATGGCTTGGAAAAAGAATTTCTTAATTTACTTTCTTTTGAGCACAGAGAACCTTCACCATTCACAACCCATGTATACTATTAAGAGAAGTTGTTATCTAGCATTCTTAGTCCGCTGCTTAGAGTATGGTACTTGAACTGTGTAAATCATTTGGCTACTTTGAAAGGGAGAAACAGACATGAGAGAGAGGAGGGGGGAGAGAGAATTCAAGGGAAGAGCCGACTAAAGGTAACACACGGGCAATTATGGAGTGAAATAGATATATTCAGGAAAAATATTAATCATAACACAAGAAGATTTACCTGTTGAGAAATTAAGTGGCAATGGCTCACTTTGATCAAGAGAAAGGTGCAATTCTTCAAAGTTCTCGCTTTTAGCATTCTCAATCAAGTATTTCAGGAAAGTAGATGACAGGTATACTCCATTTAGAGCTTTCATGATGGCTTTGGATGGCACCTCGGGGGTAGAAATACACTCTTCCAAACACCAAGATAGGTGAATCAGAATTTTGGAAAGGTGCCGCGTATACTGGTTGTTTACTGCTGTAGGCACAACAAAAACAACAAATACATAGACATATCAGGAAAATCCAGTGTGCCAGAAATGGATTAACATACTTTCTGAAATAAGAATTGCATGCTCCTGTGACAGCATCTCAAAGAACTCTTGAGATAGATGCTTATATACTATAAGAAAAACCAATAGAAAAGACACTTGAGTTCAGACCAATATAGATCAGGTTAAGGACTGCATTGTTCATCCGGAAATACCTTGCTAAAAAATATTAAGATGATTTTAAAGCTATCTCGGGAGTAAGTTCCAAATATTCTGTACCTATAATCTTAGGATTAAAGGAAATTTTCACAAATTAAGTCATTGACCTTATCCATAAATGTGGTTCAGAAGATAATGCAGTGCAACTTACAAAAATTCAGCAAATCCCCAAAGGCAAATAAATACTCCCTCCACAAGACAAAGATAGGCTAAGTTTAATTTGTGCTTTGTCCTGAAATATAGGTAAATTACTTTCTTTTCTTCTTTTTTTTTTTTTTTTTGTAAAAGGTAATTAAAGACAAATAACCTTTATTAATCCTCAATTTTTTCACCCCCTGCCAAACTTCCTTTTTTATCCCCAATTAAACTCCCAATCATGTTTAATGAATGCTTAGAGTTTCCCAAAATTGGAAAACATTGAATAAGGGTATATATGTAAAGTCACAACTAGAAACGCTAACTTCTCTTAATATCCAAAAGAAAAAGGGAGGAAAAATTAAGTCTATCTTTATGGAACGAAGAGAGCACTTGACAAACATGACAACAGTGGCATGCTGCTTGATATTTCAGAACAGAAAAATAATAAGTCATTTTTCGTTCACTCAAAATGGTTAAATTGGTTTAGTTACTACCATAAATTAAATACCAATAAACACTTTGTGTCATCTTTTGCGTGTTAGCAGCTTAATCTACCATAAGAAAAAACAATATACAAGACACGTTAGTTCGGAAAAATGTGGAGCATGACATAATTATAACTCTACAAGGATGGAATAACAAAACATATGCACCTACACAATCCACATGTTTACTCCCTCCAATACTCGTCACACTAAAATAACATGATGGTATAGTTGGCAATACTGAGATGGAAATAAGGAGTCAAGCAAGCTATTAGAGGGCCAACATTGTAACACATGTCATGTGACATCTCTAATATCTTTGTGCAAATGTACAATTCAAAGTACACAATCACATGTCCTTCATGAAAGCAGCACATTTTTACCAAGAAACAAAGTTATTGAAAACCTAACAAGTCCAACATTCCTGACATATGAGGTGTCAATTTACTCATTCATGAACTCATCTATTTTCTAAATGTTTGTGCATATCCATATTAGGGTATGGATGTTAAACAAGAATAGAACCTGAGTTTTGCCACATGTTTACATCCTCTATGTTAAATATCTACTAAGAATGTTAGCAAATAAAATAAATATATAATTATATATATAACATGAAGACTGGCAAGAGCACATGTACGTGGCATCACGCAGGCTCTTAAGCGGCATTGGTTGCCTCATGCATGACGAGATCTTTTGGAAACTTTCTTTGTAGAACTATCTGACACCAAACTACACCCTCAAGCAAAATAAAAAAGCTCATAGAGTACCTAAATCATTCAGTTTCCATGTGTACCTCAAGAAGCACGAATCATAAGCTAGGAACAAAACTTATAGGTAAGGAAACTCTAGAAATCTGAGGAATTTGAGAGCTTCAAGGTATGGTATGCCAATAAACCTCCATTGCCTATTATGTGCTAATTATAATAATAACAGAAACTAATTTTAATTGAATTCATTAAGAATTTGCACATTCAATTTAGACGTGCTAAATATTTCATACACTTCATGTTGAATTTTTCAGAGGATTCTTCTGCCCAGACAAATCTTTTGGCAAACACAAGTTCACATTCCAGAAATTCAATACAAAGTTACAAACACAGTATCGAAACGACATACCACCACAATTCAATCCAATTGAGAACCATCGAACGAATTTATCAAATCAAAAGCAAGTCGCAATTTTTAAAAGTCCTACCAGACAAATTAAAGGAAACAAATTCCCTACTTGCATCTTATTTCCAAATACAAAATGCTAACCAAAAACCAAGAGTTCAAAATAAACAACGAGAACTGAAGAACCAACCAAATAGTTGAGAAGCATGAAAAACACGATGGGCAGGCCAACGGAGGTCAAGAGGAAGCTCGAGAAGCTTCTTCCAGTAATCAGAACCCAAGGGGAACGATTTCTCCCCAACCAATACTCCAATTAAATACACCGCCGTCTCAGGGGACCTTATATCGCCACTACTCCACCGCGGCGTTGATGGCACTGCTCCCATTATTCCTCACAATAATAGACACACACTCTAACACGCGCACAGAAAAGAATTCAGATAAATGCTAAATATAGAAACATACAGAAATCAGATTCTAACACGAATTTTATATCCAGGAATGTGATTTGAGAGAGTAACTCCAATGTTAAGATGAGAAATTTACAGAGTTGGTTGGATCTGATGAAGTGATTAATGCCAAAGAGAGGGAGCTTAAAGAAGAAGGTTTTGAAGAGAGTTTGGAGAGGGGGAGAGAGAAGGGGTGCAAGGACTGACTTCATGGACAAAATATTGCATTTCCTCTTCTTTTTTTTTTGAATTTATTTTAAAAAAAGAAATATAGGATGAGGAGGACTGTATACTCAATTCTCTACATATGTAGATCTCCATTTACAATTTTATCCTTCTTCTATGCTGCGGGGATTTGGAACAAAATAAAATACTTCTTAAGGCTTAAATTCAGTAAATTTTTAATTTAATAATCTTTTTTAGTAGATATTTTGTTTTAAACTCATTGTTTAGAATGAAGAAAATGAGTTATTTTATCTGCAAAAAGTAACATAAAACACATTTTTCATACATTTAATTTTTACCTTTTTTAAATATATATATATATATATATATTCAGTTTAAAAATAGGAAATGTAAAGAGTAAAATTTAAAATTTATTTGAGAAATGAAAATGACAAAAAAAATGTTCAAAACCAAAACTTCAAAAAGAAAGAATTCTTAAGTATTTAATAATATTAAAATAAATAAAATCTTAAATTAACATTTTATTACTTTCAAGTATAAAGTATATTAGTTGATGTTATATATAACATCATAAAATGAAAATACATATATATATAAAAGTTTTCTAAAGTTATGTTTTATTCAATCATAAATAATTTGGAAGGACAATTTCGTATTTTCGTTAATTTTATGAAAGAGTCGGTAGAATTTTCACTGCAAATTTTTTGTCCTTGGCACCCGGTATTTTTCGTCCGTCGGCGTTAGCTACGTGGCAGTCCATCAAAGCATCTCACGTCAGCAACCCAAGACTTGTTGGATTCACATTCTCTTTCTAGGAGAGTAAGTATCAATCTCCATCTGATCGGATATGGATACTGCAAAATTCCTCCAACAACTTCAATCGGACGGTGTAGAAGATTTTGTAATTTTGCATGCTCGTTCGAACGCGAGTGGTTGGATATTACACTTAGTCGGACGGGACCTTACATTTGATTTAGTGCTTCGCGACTACGAAAAACGTTTTGCGCCGGATATCGTTTTTGACTTGGTGATCGACACTCGGTTTGACTTTTAATATGAAGATTTTTTTTTTCCTTTTTTCCAAATTGATTATATTCTTTTTTTTTTTTCTTTCCACTTGTATATTAAATTTAGAATCCAAGAAGAACAATTAAGACAACA
The DNA here is from genome assembly GCA_028571225.1 of Parsonsia alboflavescens. Taxonomy (NCBI): domain Eukaryota; kingdom Viridiplantae; phylum Streptophyta; class Magnoliopsida; order Gentianales; family Apocynaceae; genus Parsonsia; species Parsonsia alboflavescens. Next base: position 11,469,757 of record JAOXNR010000032.1, on the reverse strand, counting down.
TTTAAAGCTTTTAAAACTTGACTTTCCAATGAATTTTACATTTCAATATTTTATTAAAATTTAAAATGACAATCGCACAAGTAGTAGAACTTTTATGGATTTAAAAATTTTTAATTATAAATAAAATTATTAAATCTTACTAATTTAATAGTAAATACTAACTTTTGGAATTGAAAGGTTTTGAGTTCGAGACAATATGAAAATAAATGGGATCCTATCGTTAAATCTTAGAAAGAAAGAATAAAAGTAGATTTAGGAGAGGGATGAGTGGAAAATATATATATATATTTATATATTTATATAGAAATAAAATTACTTTTAATATACTTATTAGTAAAAAATGACTGATGTAGTAAAAGTTGCTTATTGATTAGGCAATTTTCATAATTTTTTCTAAATTAAAATGGGTGTTTTTATTTTTTTTTAAGTGTTATATTATTCCTTTTGAAGAAATGTGGGCTTAAAAGGAGATGGGCCGTCGATTGGGAGATTGGGTTGATCCACACAAATGGTCAGTATAAAGTTCTAGGTAGCAATTTGGCAATGCCCATATATATATAAATATATGTACCCACAGTCGTGTCATACCGCTAGAATTTTGGACCCGTAATAATACAAATATATAAATTAATATGTAAATATATATATATATATATATATATATATATATATATTATTCATAAATAAATATATTATGGCAAACTGGGGCAAGAGAGATGCCCGCCAATCAATAGCTGACAGCAATGGAGTCGTCTTTACACATGCAAGATAACAACTAAGCAGAGAGGAGATTAAATTTTTCATGCTCCCAATCCCATGTTTTTTCATAGGCTTTTTTCCACGGTATACAGTCTGCGAATCTATTTCTATTCAATTGTAGATAATGTCCACTGCTCAGTAATAAGTATTCCATTCACCCGTTACTATTCATCAATTATTTAAATTCACTTTTCTTGCTATATAAGTTATTATTATTAGTTTATTAGGAATTTAATTAATTTTTTTTTATCATATTATCCCGTTTCTCTCTATTTTTCTTAGTCACTATTTTTAATTTGATTAGAATCATAAATACGAGACATTTTAGGAAACCAAAAATAGTACTCCCTCTATCCGAAAATGAATGTTTGAGTTATTCCGAAATAAACTTCTCATTTTCTAAATTAGTGAACATTTTTATTAAGACAATGCAATATTGTAACGAATTAAATCAATTTTTTTTTTATTAAAATGTGTACAAGTTAAAATGAAACCTTCAATTTTGGATAAAGAAAATATTACTTTAATTTTGATAAAATAGCCGTGATTGACTTATAGATAGTGATGGAAAGAATATATATAAATATATATATATATTTTTATATATTTATAGTGTTCTTTTTGTTTTCCATCTCTTCTTTTATGTTAGATCAGTAACATCAATATGCTATGCACAGCTTTTGCCCATTTTTCCAGACAGCGAAATTTGGTTGCCAACCCAAAACTATATTGCTAGGCCTGTCCTTCAAGACATGCACGTGTATATAATGATAGATTCTGCCGCTGTCTTTTGCTACATATATATGTAAATAAATATATATATATATATATATATATGTATATTTTTATATATTCAAAGATAGGAATGAATTCATATGATCTATCAATGTATTGTTCGAATTCCTCTGAATTTAGGTAGCCTCAGATCATTTAATGATTATAATATATTCACTTTGATTAATTAGGGTTATAATATGCATCGGAGCTTATCCATTAGAAAGAGTTTATATGGAGAATTTTGTGTGTATTTACGTAATCAATATTTAAATATACAACATGAGCTTTCTATATGTATGGTGAGCGCTGGTGCAATTGTAAAATTATTTAAAAGATTATTTAGAAATTGAAGTACAAAAGACCGTTGGGTAGAAATGAAAAAAAAGAAGAAGTAAATATATAAATCTTTGTAAAAGAATTATATTGTGAATTCTTATATTATGAAATGGAGAGAGTATTATATTTAAACAATGTAACAATTTTAAGTTGTGTTGCTCTTTGAGGTTAATTAGATAGGTTTACTGATTATAAGTTGATGTAAATAAATAAATACTTTCTCCTTTGAAATGGAATGTTTCATTTTGACTTTGACAAATTTTATTTAAAAACTTTAATTTTGTTCATCTCAACAAAACAACATCAATTCCTTTGTTACTAAATATATATAAAATGCTATCTAATCATCTTTTTAAAAATCTAAACACCATTTCAATATATATCATTAGAGGGGTAATATAGAAAAGTACATTTAAATAACTAATTAATTAACAACAATGACTTATAATTAGTGACAAGAAAAATTAGAATAACTTATATTTAGTAATGGAGGGAGTACTAATTTAGAAAATAAAAGATTCAAATTAGATATAGAAACATTCATATTTTGGAAGGAAGAAATATTTCTTTAATTGCAATCTTTGACTTATATATATAATATGTATATAAAAGGAAATGCTATAATGGGTAATGAAACTTAAATTGTATTGTGTTATTGTTAAGTGTCTAACAGTCAAGACAATCAACTTTTTTTTTAAAAAAAAGAAAAAATAAATTCTTTTAACAAAATATATTTTTTGTAAATACATTTTATAAAACTAAACCCAAAAGAAATAAATTAAACTTTATGAATACTTGATTAAATTTATTTTAATTTTACTAAAGATAGTTCACCGTCAATTAACTGCTAGAGATTTTATATTTATATATATATAGTTAATTAATTAGGAAGATATTTTCAGTGGTGAACTTGTGTACAAAGAATCAAAGATGCTACTGTTGTCGGCACCAATCAAAATTTAAGAAAATAAAAGTTTGGCTGCATAATTAAGATGCAGTTCATCTTTCCACAGTATTGGTTAATTACTAATAAAGGAAATGCTTAATTATCTACTTTCAGAGTAATCAAGCTGATAAGACATAACTACTAATTAATCTAGCCATTATAAGAACAGCTGTTAGCTGTACCATTAGTACTAAAGAGTTGTGGTTCAGATTCATCTGCTCTTTCCTATCTTTCTAGTTTGAGAAAGAAACCTTTGTTTCTTTTCTGTTAACATGCGAATTGTTTATCAATGGTGAATAGCTTTTTGATGACAGTGATTATCCAAATTCAATGAACATATATAGGGATGTAATATCCATTGAGCCGAACATGACAAAAAAAAAAAAAAAAAGATAAAAGTTTCGAGATCGAGTTTAAAATGTTCTGTTCATTTGCACCGTTAAATGATTAAATTTAATCTCTTTCTATCAATTTAAACTTTTGAATTAAGTTAAAATGGTATCTGAGGGGGAGAATTTGAGCTTCAACTCCAACATGCATGGGGCGTGCAAAGTGATTAAATTCATAAGTTCGATTCTTGCTGCATTCCATTATTCATCCCATACATAAGAGGCATGATAAGTGATTAAATTCAACTCCTCCCTATCGGCTTATTAAACTTTTAAATAATTAAAAGTAAGTCTCAAACCTTGGATAAATTCCAATGATCTACCACCATGAAAGAGAAAAAATAAGGAACAAACAAGAGAAATACAAAAAGGAAAAAAATATTTATTAATCCCTTGAAGGGTCATGCAAATGAGCAATTCTTGTCACTGAAATCTCATATATATATATATATATATATATATCAGATTTCCCTAAATGAGAAAAGCATTAGTCAGATGAATAAACTTAGAGGGTATATATAGGTCTACAAAGCCATACATTCTTCTTCTATCAGATAGAATTGGAGGAATAGAACAATATATCTTTGAAACTACCAATGAAAAGAAATGAAACCCCAAATTTCCAAGAACTTAAACAAATAGATGGTATTTCAAGATCTATATCTTTTGATTATATCAGTAAATTAAGAAGAGGACAACCCTTCTATTTAAAGAAGGTCAGAATCCAAAAAATTAAGCTGCTCAGCTAGGACATCGGCATCTACAGGATCATCTTCTCCTTCAACATCAAGAAAATTAACATCATCATCCAATTCATTTAGTAATATTCCTTCCCAAAATAATCCCCCATCAGATATTGATTTCTGCCCACCAACATTAACATTTTCTACCTCAAAATCCTCTAAATTCACAGTTGATGAGGATTCCATTTGCATGTTCATTGCCAAATTTTGCAGCTCTATATGATCATCAGTACTACCATGATCATCAGCCAAATTATAGGAATTATCCATCATTTCCCCATGCCCTATACCTAATTCTCCAAAAACTCCCCCAACATGGCTAGTACTACTACCACCACCTTGATGATCAATTTGCCTCCTCCTTCTTTTCTTGTTAATTGCCTCCTCAAGTTCTTTCCTTTTCTCATTCTTTTGGACAAGCCGATCAAGAATACCAGGATTTTGCAATGCCCTTGCCAAGAAAGTCATCATTTGTTGCTGTTTAACCTCTGTCCCTTTTAGCCTTTGTTCCATGGATTTAAGGTAAGATTTAGTTTGCTGCTGATGCTGTCTAAGCTTCACTAACTCCACCATTAAGACCTTCTTATCTCGCCTCAACCGATCAATTTCTCCATCTAATCCAAACTTCCCAACTTCGACGAAGGAGTCTAGACCTTGACTAGAAGAAGAAGAACCGTGGAGGAGATGTGGAGGTGTCTTTCTTCTCCTAATAGTTCTCAAGAGTTGCCTTTGCCCCCTCAAGAATCCTTCATTAGCAAATTCCCATTTGTCTGGATCAACCTTTCTAAATCCCTGCACAATATTGTACACTTTCCTAGTGTAATAGTAAAAGGAAATTCATAAACCCTTCAAGAATTAAAATAAACAACCCTTTTATAGGATTGAAACCCACATAAAATCTTGTGGATTTGATGAAAAAATTTCATGTTCAAAATAATGAAACACTTGAAAAAAGTTACAAAAAAAAAAAAAAATTAACCTAGGTCACATTTAAACACAAAGAAATTAAAAATTGTTGCAATATTGTCACACTATAGCTAGCTAGCTAGGTCTAGGAGCTTCCAGAACATGAAATAGAAAGTAAATCTAAAGCAACCCACAAGTAATAATAGAAAATGGAAAAATTTCCTATTTGAGATTCCAAGAATATTATATATACATAATTGCATATTAATTAATAACAAAGAATTAAAGAAAATTATATGTACTCACATAAGTATTGAGCTGCCTGACAAAGCTTGAAAAATTGTTATGCTTGAAGTACCTAGGAAGGAGATTCATGGCAAACGTCTGAGGATCCCAAACAATAAAACTGTTGTTACCTTTACTCCAAGAAACAACTTCATTGGTAGCTGGATCACCCACTAGGTCATAAGTTTTGTTCAAAAATGGTGGAGGACCAGTTTCATGAAGCCCTTCCATCGGCCGAGGAGGAATGCCGGCCACCTTATCGGAATACGTTGACGATCCCGCCGGCAGGAATTCCTCCTTTACAACCTGGCCTAATGAATTCATACCTGGATTTTTTTTTTTTTTTTGTGTATCCCAGCGAAAAAAGAAAAAATCTTTACTTATGGGTTATGTGAAAATGAAAGAAAAAACTTACCAAGAAATATAATTACCTCCTCTTCTTGCCTTTTCTTGATAGAATTTCAATGCATCTTTCATGGAGAATCACAGGGACGGAAATGGAAGAAGGTCTATGAAAGTTTGGAGAAGAAAGGGCTGTCAAGAATATGCCTCTATACAATGAAAGGAAAAGAAGGGGAAGTAAAAGAAAATCATTAATATCATTAGGATTTTAAGTTTTTTTCTGAAGAAGGGTTTTCATAAAATATTCATAGTACTGTTGGCAGTTTGCTAAGCTTGAACAGGTGGAAAGTTGAAGGTAAGCAAGAACAAAATGGTCTCTAGATATTTTCAGCCCCAACCTGCCCCCACCCTACCCAGGCTTCTCTTTTGGACAGCAGAAGAAACTATTGCATAGTGTCATTTCCCTTTTCTGCTTGGTAGCAAAAGAACTTTCTCCTTTTCCTTTTTGAGAAGAAAATTTGTAGTAAAATTAGGTTAAGAAAGATAACCTAAAACTTACTGATCACTTCTTTTGGGCTCATGCATTGAAATGAAGAAAATTTTCATGTAACATTATTATTGAAATGATCTTCATTTCTTGCTTTATATTTATAACTTGTAAATTTCCAGAAAAAAAAAAAAAAAAAACCCCTTTTTCCATTTGAATTCTTTGAAGGGAGACATGAGTAGAAAAAGTTGAAATTCTATGGGGAGTGAGATGAGAGAGATAGAAATATCTTGAAGGAAGAAAGCAAAAGGAAAATATCTAAGTAGCTTTAGATTATAATAAGATTAATTGAGTTGATTCTTTGAATCGAATAATAATATTTTTTCTTCCCTTTCTATTAATGTTTAGGGGTCCAAAACTGTCTTGATGAGTGCAATGGGAGCATCCAGATCTTTGGATTAAATATTGGATTGTGAATTCCTCCAGGTTATAGTTTAGTGGTAAGATACGAATTCAATTTCCGTTAAGTTTAAGAGTTGATTCGTTGCGTATAACGATTATAGTGTAGGCTCTCTTCAAGTCCCAATGAAGCACATAAATTGATTTACAACGTTCACGTGATCTACAGGTAGGAATGTATGGAATTCTTATTTGAGGGTTTACCAAAATAAATATTGGATTGTGAATAAAAAATGGAGTGGGAGGTGGGGGTGGGGACTGTTCCAATGGGAGCTTTTTATTTCTGGGGTGCTCTGGATGGTTTCAAAAATATTAAATAGGTCAAAGTGGAAAAAAGATTCAAACACTGGTAGGC
>JAOXNR010000032.1:11449509-11462873 GCA_028571225.1 Parsonsia alboflavescens | reverse complement strand
CACTGGTAGGCAGGAGGGGAATTTGGCTTTAAATAATATATACTCGTTTTGGAGGAAATGCCCTCCCTTGTGAGGAAAGTGTTTTATTTTAATTTCGGATATTTTTGTTAAAGAAATTTAAAATGTAGATATTTCAAAAATAAAAATCGAAACGTTTCAATTTGATTTGATTTTTTGATAGAGAGGATCATTCATTTCATGCTTATCATAAGAACACAAACTTAATTTTTATCATCAACCGTATATAACTTGCTTGCTTTGTTGAATGTGATGCTAGACATTAGATCTCATCATGTGGAAAGTTTTTACGGATATTTACTTAAAATTGACTATGTAAATATATAAAGAATCTCATCATCATAAAATGAATTACAATGTCCATCATGATATTTCTAATTTTATTAATTCCCTTACCTCGATATACATTCCTTGAACATGAAATGGCAATTATGATGAGTGCCATTAGATTTTAAATAAGCATAAGAAATATTAGTAAATTACTATTTTATCCTTATGTATAAAAGTATTACTCAATAAATTAAGAAGTTACAATTTATATTCTTTTCTCTCTTGCAAGATTTTACTACTCTCGACATAGTCAAACAAAGATTTACTAACTCCAACACGTATGAATCAAAATTCAAACCTACCATTTTAATCATAAATTAATTAAGGTCAAAAATTGGTTCTTTGGAAACATCTTAACAGGTGGAGTGATAAATGCATAGATCATGAATCTCAAGTTTGAATCCCATCAATATCCTCTGAATAAGTAAAATATTGAAATACGTACAAACCGATCAACACCACTTTAAAAAAAATAAAAAATAATAATAAAAAAAAAAACAATATAACCAGCCTGACATCATGTGGCAAAATGTCAGCCAATGAAATCAACGGACAGTTTTTAAATCAATCATCATCGCATTAAGGAAAGGGTCTAACCAATTGGGTTAATCCACATATACTATAAATAGCAACTCTAAAGGCAACCTATAGAATGGTTAATTGAGTGGGGTTGCCCTAACACCCGTTTAATATCTGCTGTGAGAGGTCTCGGGTTCGAGTCCTACAGCATATCCACACCCTAAAAAAAAAAAACACAAAAAAAAACCTATGGAATGGTTAACAAAATAGTATTATAATAATACCGAAAGGCTAATCTCGCCTAATAAAACAATAATTAATATTTTCGTAACCAGAAAGTACTCGAAAGGAAACAACCAGCTCACATCACCGTCATCCTTACACGTTTCCCCGAAAAAAACAAAACTCTGAGATTAGTAATTTTATTTTATTATTATATTAATTAAAGAAATGTAAGGAATTTCTTAATTAATCGTAATTATTAATAATATTATTTTTTTAATTGGGGGTTCCGGAGAAATGTAGAAGCAGCAGAGTAAAAAAATAATTTTGCAAAAAGAGCCCACCATATTGATCAATTTATGTAGGTCTACTCTCTTAATTATTGTCTTCGAGATCTGATACTGACTGAAACCATCATACCATACATTTACCCAGTTTCAAGAAAATTCTTCTCACTTTTAAGAAAGTCAGTGAGATTTTATATTGTTTCGATGTTTTATTATTAATTTAAATTATTGATCAAATTAGGATTTAAATTATATCTTTTTGGTTATTTTGATTCTTAAATTATTTTTCTAATTAAATAAGAACTCAAATTATAAATATTTGATTATTTTGATCCTTAAAGTATTTTGTTGATCAAATAAGGACTCAAACTCTAAATATTTTACCCTTTTTAGTTCTTAAAGTATTTTTTTGACCAAATAAGGATTTAAACTATTTATCGATTAGTCCTTTTGATCCGAATCTTCAAAAAAATCACCGGAATTTTGAGTCAACGATGAATTGATCAAAATGTTAAGGGCATTTCCATCATTTCACCGTTCACTTAAAGAAATACGGAAAAAATGGAACTGTTCATCTTCTTCGGTCGACACTATGAAAACTTCTCAATGCGCCACGAGAAGACCTGCCAAGCAAACATAAATTGCCTTTCAGTGAAACTAGTGACCCAACTGGTATGTCCAAGAAAACGAAAATATATAAAGCTCTCTGCAAAATACAGCCCCTAATTGAAAATGGTATCTGTCCATGAAAGAAGATCCAAAAATCCTCTGTTGCAAAGGTGCACTATGTGGTGAATAGGCCAAATTTCAATATCCTGCAGATCTCCAAAAGTGTACCAATTGCTAGATTTATCCTGACAAATTTTAACATATTGCTCAATCTACACTTTTTGGTTTTAACCTATTTATCATTCCATTCAGATCCATTTCCAGGCTCATCCCTAGACCGGCCATTACGTCAACTCTGCCATTCTGCAGCCCCACCGCCGTTAACGGCATCGCCATTTATACAAAGTCTTCTTGCTTTTTTTTTACCACCAAAGATCAACAGTTCCGTTTCCTTTTCCTTTAGTGAACAATGAAAGAACGGAAATGAACTTAACATTTTGATCAACTCGTCGTTGACTCAAAATTTTGATGACTTTTTTGAAGATTCCAATCAAAATGATCAATTGATAAATAGTTTAAATCTTTATTTGACCAAAAAAATACTTTGAGGATCAAAATGACCAAATATTTATAGTTTAAATCCTTATTTGATCAAAAAAATATTTTAATGACCAAAATAACCAAATATTTATAGTTTGAATCCTTATTTGACCAAAAAAATACTTTAGGAACCAAAATAGCTAAAAGGATATAGTTTGAATCCTGATTTGACCAATAATTCTTATTAATTTACACGAATTCTTAATTAACTTAATTTATTTTAATTTTAATAATTTCAATTTCTTAAAAAAATTTTAATTAATTTTAAAAATAAACCTTCATTTCCAAACAATTTAAAATTAAAATATGAACATTCAATTCAGGATGAAGGAAACATATAAATACTGAAAAATGTTATATATTTATTGAAACTCATCCTATATATTCACATGATCAATGCATTAGATAGGATAAATATCAAAACTCACTCACATTATGACATAATGATTTCTATATATTCACCTAATCATTCGATAACCCCATGTAAATATTTATAAGTTAATTTAAGAAATAAAGCCTTAATTTTCAAACTACATAAAATTAAAATATAAACATTTAATTCAAAATAGAAGGAATATATAAATACTGAAAAATATTATGACATTTATTGAAACTCATCTTCCATATTCCCATGATCAACACATATAAATACCAAAACTCACTCATGTCATGACATGACGATTTCTTTTATATTCACGTAATCATTAGATAATCTCATGTAAACATTTGAAAGCCAACCAAAGCATTTAGCATTTTTGTATATAAGATCGAGCCCATTATATGCCACTCATTCATGCCTACAAATATCAAGATTCAAAACAATAGGCATGGTGATTGAAAGTATAACATCATCAACTTTGATGGACATTCATTCATCTAGGTAAATGCATTTCCTGCTTTCAGTTTCCATCTAAAGGAAAAGCTATTCAACTCTCCGAAATGGGAAAACTATCAAATAAACAGTCATGGCTTTGAAGCATAAAACAAAACGAGGGCAGCCATGAAAACATATACTCAACAAACTACGCATGCGTTCCCATTTTATAAAATCTACGGTTTTGTATAGAATTAGAATTCAAGATCATATATCAAACTTTATACAAAGTATACATTATAACCACAAACGATGCCACGAGAACATTGAGATCCCATAGAGCTATGGTTTTTATTACTATTGCAGCTACTGCTTGCTCCAGCATTCAGATTTGGTGCATGTTTTAAGCTGCAGCGTCCACTGCATGACCTTCAGCTCCCTTCTGCACGAAAGTTTCCACATACTCCTTTCTGCATGTAAAGACCCCTTCTTAGGACCACAAAGAGAGCCAGCATTTTACGAACAGAACTGTTTGATCTAAGGAAAAAAATCACACCTTGCAGGTAAATGATCATGTGGGCGGTTGTAGGGGGTCCAAACTGGATCACCAACAAAAAGCCGCATAGCCTACAAAACAGGATAAGAGTGAACCAATCTTTTCGAAACACAATCATTGTCCACGTGCCTATTTAGGGAAGTGCATCTGAAGCAACGTAATAATCTCAATTGACTAATAAACAAGAAGTCCTACTTCACACCAAAGTCAATTGTGAAATGAAGGAAGGCAATTTTCTCTCTCCAAACACCAATTTATAGCAACAAAAGGACATTAAGGAGTTTCTTGATTTTTTTTTTAGCAACTAAAGGACATTAAGGAGTTTTTTGGTTTTTTTTTTTTTTTTGGCCAAAAAAATCAAGAAAGAATGCAGCAGTTACATCATATATCTAGCACATTCTATGCACTATGCCACCCTTTCCACTCTAACAATGAAAAACACTCTGCAGTAAGTCACAAATGCAATGGATAAAGAGACTTCCAGAGAAATCAGGCATGCACATGGAAACACCCTTCCACAAACCAAGGAGTCCGTAGCAATTGTCATAGCAGAACTTAAGAGGGAGAAACACATGTCTATTCCTCAGCATTTAGGTACTGAAAGGATAAACAGGAGCAAGCAGAACCCCACGCTTATCTACTTACCTTAATATAGTTGTCAGAATCAAGGGTAAAGCGGTGATAAATGCCAGCAGGCAGTACAATCATGGCCCCTCTCTTAACCCAAATCCTGATCCAAGCCTCATTGCGATCCCTCACATCAAAATAGCCTTCACAGGAAATCAATCATTTAGGGCTTCTATTACCAGAAAGCAAACAGTCAAAGTTAAAGTTGGATTAACCTACCACTTCCTGCAACACAGTAACGGATCTCTTCATCAGTGTGAAGGTGTTCTTCAAAAAAGTTCTTTATCTTTTCTTCATAGTTTGGCAACTTTTCAGGGCAAACTTCACAAAAGTCCTGAAGAGTTTTTTGAACCATAATAATTAAATCACCACATGGGACACAAGTTATTTGAAACTACAACATATAACTGTTTTTCTCCCATCAAATTAGAAGCTAGGAAAATACCATGTATGAGTATCCACGGTCATCACGAATTTTCTTCAGCTCTTCATCTGTTTCATAGTTATCAGCATCCAAGCGCCAACTAAGCACTCCGAGCTCTGAAGAGTTTGTAATGTTAGCTGAGAGTGGAGGCAGAAAAGACTAATACAATGTACAAATGGATAACATGCTCAACAGTTTAGCAGGGATCCTCTAATAAGACACAGAGTTTACAGAAATCATAAGGAGACAGAAGAGAAAGGGAGCAACAGGCTCCAGTCCATGACAAAAAAGCTGCACAACTTCAATAAAAAAATCTTTTCATAGTAATTTTAAGACATCTATACCAGCAAGTTTGTCAAGAGATACAAATTCCTTTGGCTCCCGGTGATGGGGAAGTCTCTGGTCCTCATTACTGTCATCCATGTACCACGCTTGTATAACTTCCTCAATTGCATCCTGCAGAAGAGTATATAACAGATAAATGACTATATGCACTCATGGTAACATCAACTTGAACAGTTTTTTCCAAGAAAAAGAAGAAGCTATTCAAGAGAAGAACTCTTAGTTACAAACAACTGCAAACATTCCCTACTATGTAAGTGCTCTAGTGTACACAGAAGCCAAGTTCCCGTGCCCTTATGTCAAAGAGTAGAACCTCATGGAATAACTAAATAAGTGTCCAAACTTAACCTCAACCAATGATATAGTCGATGGTTCTGAAGCAGCTGAACTGATATAAGGAAACAAGGAAAGATTTGGGTTCATAGTTCACACTCACATGTACACACATGGAGAAAATGAGAGAAGAGAACAAAGAACCACTGTATCAATAGAAAAACCCAATTCAAGGGAACATCTCTGAGATACCAAAAATTACAGTTTTTGCATGTTATTCTCACCATAGTCTGGTACTATTGTTCCAAGAAAAATCTTACCAACTCCCCGGAAATCTCAGATAAAGCACTACAACAAAAGCATTAGAATGACTTAAAATAACACATCTCAGGCAAAGAAAAAGAACTTAAATGGTAAGATGCAGAACGTTGTAGCTTTCTATTCATCCCTGCTACTTCATAACTATAACAGTAATCTGCAATAACTGCATAACCCATTTAGATGAATAACTATAATACATAACAAAGGAACAAGGAAAATATCAAGAAACAAACTCCACAAATACAAAGCAATAGGACCCTGTTGTAATTAAAGCACCGATGCTCACAACATGAAGATATGGGACGCTGCTTAGTATATTCAAATTCTGCTTCAAGTTTGACAATTTAAAAGGGCTAAGCTCTTACAAGTTGATGAGTGCCTAGCATCTCTACATATAATCATTTCCTCCGAAGAATCAAAAGGCAACAAGTAAGGGCAAAAAGAACATTTTGAATCAAGTCTTAATTTAGAATCTCAGCATAGAAGTAATGTTTTTCAGCAAATTAACTTCATTTATCACAACAAAAACAGGAAAAACCAAGGCAAAGATTAGGAAGCATTCACGTGTAACATTCAATTCCTCTGGTCTTTAAACCTACTAATTTCTTACCCCCTAAACGCATTCAACTCAAGTCAAACTATAGGCCAGCTTATGGACATCTCGTGATTATCACTTTTGCGAGGAAAAAACACTCTTCCAGAACCCCATTGCAAAATCACAAACAAATCAAGATTCAAGTTTTACTTTTCAACAGGTCACAATAAAAGCTAAACCTTTCCCTTTGTTTCTTTATAACCTTTTTGGCTAAATTGAAATGAACTTAATATCAAATACAGTCTTTTCTCCATCTTAAGCATAAAATGAGAAACGGATTTTAAAAAATCGACAATTCAATCCCCACCAATAAAGCCCTTCAATCTTATAACCAAAACAACTCAAATTCACACATTTATGCATTAAAAAAAAAATCAAACATGAACATATACACAAATAATCCCACTGATAAAAACCAAAAAAAATAATATTAAAATAAAAGTCAGGGGAATTAAAACCCTAATTGAAATCATACCTTGCTAATAGACCCCATCCTATGTCTTTCTTTCTTCAACTCAAAAGGCACGACACAACGCCACCACAAAACACTGCGAATCGTATCAAAAACCCCTTAAATAGGTCCAATTTCTTCAAAAATATATATATATATATATATATATATATTTATATTTATATTTATCGAATTTACGAAACTGACCTCTGAGTTCACCCAAAAACATGACCGGGTTAAATGAACTTCTATTTACTGTAGAAACGACCAACGGAGACGTTAAGGTAATTTCCCCGATGCGAAAAAAAGGAATGGATGAGAATAAAAAATTAAAAGTATGAGGGGATAAGGAATTTTGGTTCAATTTGGATTTTGCATGATTTTTTTCCAATATGCCGGTCCCAGGTAACACCAGCAGTGGTTGTACACTCCCTTACGAAATGGACTAAATTCATTGACTTCAAAATGTACAATTGTTAACAGCATGAAAAGATATTACTCCTTCGTCATTAAATAAAAATTATTTTTATTATTAGTTAAATAATTTTTTTATATTATTACTCTAATAATATATTTATAAAACTATGTTCAATTATTTAAAAAGGTACTTAGAGGATATCTTAGGAGGAAAAAAATTATCTTAATTTTTACAAAATAACTAATATTAGTTCGAGACATTACTACGCTGATAAACAAACTATTAATTCTTGCAAATCAAGAGCAAAATCTTACCCTGAAGTAAGAATTCTGGTGGGAAACTTTAATTAGAGTTTCTTGCTTGCGTGGTTCGTGGTGGTGAATGAAAAGGCTGGCACAGATGGGCTATTTATAAGCAATGGTACCATTCTAATAACTTTGGCAAGAAGAGAAGGAAACCAAAAGAGTAATCTGGAAGATGGAAAGAGAATCCAGAGTTCCTGGCTGAGCAGTCCAAGAAGGCTTTAAAAAGAGAATTCTTGATGGAAATTTCTGATCATTTCCCCCTGGCTGCCCCAGAAGATCCCACTGGATAAACTTAAAAGAGGATTTTTTTCACCTGCACTTAGAGCTCAGCTAGCCACACATCAAGCCCTTTTTCATACCAAAACAACAGGCTCCAGGTAGAAATGAAAGTAATGTAAGCACATAGACTACAGTTAATATCAGGAAGACTGCAAAGTCTGATACATACATGTAAATTACAATATGTTTCAATTAGATCATTATGGATGCAAGTTTTTTAGCGGAATTATACAGTGAAGCATCTCACTCTATCTCATATACAACGATATAAGTATCTATAGCATTTCATGTCTTTTCCCTCAATGAGCTTTAAGTAGCACTCCCATCTTTTCAGAAAAGTTCTTTATGTATTCCTTTCTTGCTGGATGATCCTCCTGTGGCCGATTATAGGCTGTCCAGACCGGCTCTCCCACAAACAACCTCATTAGCTGCAAAGGAAATTCCACAAACCATAATCACTTTCAAAATCAAACACTGCTTATAAGTTATAACATAAGAAACTGTGGGCATTTAGCAGTGGTATTTAGGTACTGAGTTGATAATTGGTAATGATTGTATCTAAAGGCATGTATTTAGGTACTGAGTTGATAATTAGCAGTGGCGCGGTGAAGAACTTAGAAGGTAAAACTGGTTTGCTAAACTATAAATATACTAAAACAAGATGCATCTAGATGCTAACATGATGCACAATATAATCTAGCTCTCTATCTTTTACCTTCACGTAGTTGGTTGTGTCAAGGGTGAAGCGATGGTAAATCCCTGCTGGCAAGATAATGAGGTCGCCTGCTTTGATCCAAATGCGAATCCAGCGATCATTCTTGTCTCGGACATCAAAATATCCACTCCCCTCCAAGCAGTAACGTATCTCTTCATCGGCATGTATGTGTTCCGTGTAGAAATTCTTCAGCTTCTGTTCATAGTTCTCTACTTTCTCAGGGCATAAGTCCAGCAAATCCTTCATGAGAGAACAAATATATTACATAAGCAAACAAGCACATAACATGACTGAGAGATCACTATCAATCAACACACACACGGATTAAGATAAAAACAGCAAAAATAATCCATTTGCATGCAAACTGAACTCTTAGTTACGGTACAGAATTTGACTGCTTCATTCATAACCCAAGAAATTTCAGTAGCCAATAAAACTCTCCATATGTCATCCTTAATTTGTGCCAAATGTTAATTTTTTCCATGAATAGCTTTTCAGGGAATCAAATATGATAACAGTTCTTTCATCCAAACGTATGAGATGTCTTTCCATTTCTGAAACCTAAAACCAAAATAGCTGCACCAATCTCAAGTTTTTGTTAGACAGTTGACGTTGCTGCATTCAACTTTAAATTTAAATGAGTATAAGTAGGATTGCACCATCCTAGGAAACTCTAGTTCAGTCCTAACTCATCGAAGAATTAATTAATACAAGAATTAAAACACAAACGACCTTCGGAAGACATTCATACTCATGGTTTGTAATATCAAGGAAGAACATAATTTATCATAGTGAACTCACAAAATGAGAAAAGAGTTATCATTTCTAAACTTCTAGATTGAAACAATATGCATTCACAGGCAAGTATACATTAATCTACCAATACAATTTTTGAAATGCCACAATGACTAATAAGATCAATTTTTCTTCCTTATGCATGTCATCTAATACAGGTTTCTCTTCACACAATACCATTTAGAATCATCCTGAACATTATTTACCTTATTAACATCTTTCCAATAATTAAGTCAAAGCAAAATACACATGAACATGTTATTCAAGAAATTCCAATAACCGCAATGGAATTCTCTTGATTCTTTGACCTAATCTGCTATTTACTCCAACGAACCAAACAAGAAAATGACACTCACAGAAGAATTTTCTACAAATAAAGGAAGAAACTTTATTACAATAAACAATCCAATTCAGTAGGAAAAAAACCAAGAAACATTCAAAACACTAAAATGGTGTCAAATTGATTAAAACAAAACAAAAAAGATTTCAGATATAAACAATCGAAGTGAGTGTGTACCATATAGTTGTAGCCTCTGCTCTCTCTGAGCTTCTTCAACTCCTCATCATTCTCGTAATCCTTCGGGTTCAAATGCCAATAAAGCACCCCTATATCAGCCAAATGCTCCGGCGAGACATACTCCGGCGGGTCCTTTTTATGTAGGAGCCTTTGATCCTCATTACTTTCATCCATAAACCAAGCCTAAGACAAGAAAAACACAAAACTATCAGAATTAGTATATTAAAAATACGTCATTTTATCATGTGAGATTGCCTTAAAATTGAAAATTCTCACCTCAATTGCCATGGATTGTAGTTGCAGAATACAAAGGTAGTTCGTCCCCAACAACAGATCTTGGACTTCAAAATGGGTCTTCGTTCTTCTTATATGGTAGTGGTGCCTGGTGATGAATGCCGTGATAATTTTGGCATCCTATTGGTTGTGAGACACGTGTAAGGTCCGATGTTCATTCCTTCTGTATGGCTTAGGTTGTTTTAACTTCTTCCTCTGCTATTTAAAAATATGAACCCCTTTTTTTTTAACCGGAAATAAAGGTTTATATTTGGAGGGGGAAAAAAAAACTTAACCCAAAATGGAAATATTATGCTATGTGAGATTTTGGGTTATTATTATTTGGTAAGTTCTTTTTTGTGTTATGGACGAAAAGATGGTCTAAAAATTGTAATAAAAAGTAGAATATAACAAATTGACTAATAATTTAGAAAGAAGAAATATATAATAATGCATGACTCAAATATTATAAATATTACTTTCCACATCCGAAATTGAATATTTCATTTTAATTTTCATAAATTTTAAGAAAATGGGTTAAATTATTTTATTTTATACTTGATAATATCAATTTCTTAAGAAAATTTTAACTAATTTAAGAAATGAAACTGTCATTTCCAAACAACTTAAAATAAAAATGTAAACATTCAATTTCGAACGGAGGAGTATTATTTGTAGTTGTATATCATACTTTAAAATTGAATATTTTTTAAAATAATGTTATCATATTGAATCTTGAGGGTTTAGATATTTTGTTACACATTCGTTTGTCACTCCTATTACACTGATAAATATTAATAAAAATCATATTTGTAGCCTTTGATTATTATATTTTAATATATTTAAATCTATAAAGATAAATTAAACCCTTGAAAAACTTCATCTTTTAGAAACACTAATTAAATTTTTACTTATATAATAGGAAGTGACACAAAAATGTGTAACAGGAAATCCCAAATCGAATATTGATTTGAAAGGGAAAAGAGTAAATTTATCCACTATTTAAAATTTTGACATAATTTCCGTGAATTTTGAATGAATAAAAATATATTTCTTCTTTTAAGCTTTTTACATATTTTTTAAGTAAAAATAAAATTAATTTAACACTCAAAATCGTTTCTTACATCGTATGCTATACTTTCTAATTCAAAAATAGGGGGAAGAAAATTTGATGTAGAGTCTATGCAAACTAATGCCCTTGTCTCAAAATTTAATATATAAATTTAGACTCAAACTAGAATGTAGATTTTTTTTTTTTTAACCTGTATCTGAACTAGTTTAACCCAGTTAATTCAATGGATTTCATTACTCAAGCCATGCCCCCTCTGGCATAGGCATCAAGACTATTCTATCACTTAAGCAAATCCAACATATCGAAAGTAGATGGATTTACTTTTCCAACTTTTGCCGACTAATTTTTACTTAAACCCTATCCAATTTTCATATGGCAAAGGTCAAGAGGAATTTGTGAAGAGAGTGAGGAGAGAAATTGGTGGTACGAATTCGGTTATTAGACAGCCCTCCCTGCCATCCTCCCATCTGATCCATAGCCGGCCCAAATGCATCTTGTGGTTTGGTCCTTTCACCTTTGCTTTTCCTCTGACTCGGCCTTTAATGAGACCCTCTGATCAAACTGACCATAGGCTCACTCATCATCACCTCATTAATTCCGGCTTTAATCACATCTCTATGGTCCAATTTTAATGCTCCACTTCCGACTTCATGATCCAAATCAGATGATCTTTCAATTATAAACGAAATTGTTTTATTATTTTAATAAGTTATATTTGTCAATTTCGATAAAAATTTGAACGTGGATCAGATTAAGTAATAATCTACTTATCTTTCTCACTTTTATCCATTAATATATAATGTTTTAAGTAATTAAATTTAATTTCTCTCTATTAGTTTAAATTTTCAAAATAAGTGAAAAATCCTGAGTTCAACTCTGAGGTTGTTGATTATTATGTTATTTTTCACACGTTCCACTGTTTGTTTGAACTTTTACATGGTGGGTTTAGGTTAAAAAGGCATTTACCAAAAGTTTAAGGGAGAAATGGTATTGGATGACACCCATGGAGAGGGTGGGAGATGGGCTGGGGTTAGCTGACAGAATGAAATGACATGCATGAGGTTTTCTGCGATACTTCTTCAATTATATATGCACACGTGTAAGCCCTGAGAGAAGAGTCAATAATGGTAGAAAATGGTTAAACCTTGACACAGATGTTCGTCTCGTACAAGACAGCTTCTCTCCATGACTTCCCCCAGACTTTCCACTACCACACGGGTGGTGTCCTTTCCCTGCTCTGCCTCCCCACTATGTCCTTTTTAACTTTACATTCTTGCCCCTCCACTTTTACCACATTGTACCCTCTCATGATTCCTAGAATAAGCCTTTTACCGTCCGTGTCCCATCCCACTCTATCCTTCACTCCTGTTCCACGGCTCCCCTTAACAGGTGGATTCTTATTTAGCCCCAACCAGACGAACGGGTAAAGAAGGATAGGGAGTTAAATGTCTGATTATTGGTGGATGTAAGTTCGAATTTTGTTAAGGACAAACTTATATATTAAATTGTGAATAAGATTAATCTTTATTTTTTATTGATTTGTTCGGTTGATACACATTTCATGATTTATGTGTTTTTATGATATTGAAGGCCCAGATACCAAGTAGCTTGCAAGGGGGCACGATTCCAAGTAGATTCTTGTTTTGTTCCTCCGGTATAGATTAACATATAAAAAATAGAGAAATCAGTATTGACTCTCAGCGGACGCCGGTTCGAATCTTAATGAATGCAAACCTTTTTTAATAATAGGATATAAATTTCTTAAATTTAAAGAAATTACCAGTTAAATTTTAAATATAAATTTTTTTTTAAAAAAATGAATCTTAAATATTTTAAAATGGCTAACCACTGATGTGATAGTTAAAATTGTATTTTTTTTTCAATTTAATTAATCAATCTTCGAACGTGTCAATTTGATCAATTAACTTTACAAATTTAATAAATTTATCGTTACAAAATTAGACATTTTGAAAATAAAAGTAAATTTGTTGAATTCTAAATT
>JAOXNR010000032.1:11387629-11403960 GCA_028571225.1 Parsonsia alboflavescens | reverse complement strand
AGAATAATATCTCTTGATAAATAATTAAGGACGTAGGAAGACAATAAATAAATAAAACACTTTATTTATTAATAAGACAATTACATGCTTTAGGGCATACTAATATAACAGTTGTCCCTTTTCCCCCTTTTAACTTAATTAATATATAGTAAAGGGGACCAAAAATTTGTTTTGTTCTTGCTACCCAAAACACAATAGCTTTTTCTTCTTCTTCTTCTTCTTCTTGAAAGATACATAAAATGATTGCTGATGTGAAGTCAAGTGAGGTAAGGGAAATTTGATTAGATGAGGACCATCAAGATTGAAGAGGGACCTTATCAAATTGAGGGTTGGTTGATATGGACTGTAAATATCATCATTCAATATGTGCAAAGTTTATAAAAGGACGGTTAGATTTATATATTATAATTTATTTGTACTTAATAATTTTCTATCTCCCGAGTAAGTAAAATCGTACAATACATGGATAATTAAGTTAATATTCTTAATCGTTTTAGTTTATGAATGAACAAATTAATAGAAGTGCAAGTTTTAAAACCCCAAGAGTTGCCTTAAGTTTCATATTCTCTTTTAATTGTTATGTTTAACTTCTAAGAGGCAATGATCTTACCCTAAATTGAGAGCATAGTATAGTGCAATCAACTACCCAAGAAAACACAAGAACTTTGATAGAAAAAAGTTATATATATGGCCCCAAAAACAGTGACATGTTCCCTTTAATTGGATCCATATTGCTGTCACAACAACAATTTTTTCCCTTCTTTTTAATTTCTGTTGAAATGTCAGAATTCAGACAAGAAATTATGAACAAGACAAGGGTTTTCAAGAATATTATTATGCAAATTACTGTCTCTAAATTAATTTGCTCCCCAAGCCATATCATTCTTTGAATCTCCCCAAAATTTGTTTGTTCTAAAACAATCAATTTTAAGATGATGATGTTGAATTGAAGGACTAAAAGTTTTCAAGAAAACCATATTTTGAAGCTTTTTATACATATTACATATATAGATAGACAGACATGTGCTTTACTTCTACTTTAAAATGAAGGCAACATCAAAGGAGCAGTAGCCTTCAAGATGGAAAGCTGATAGATAGCAATGTAGCCGTGGGCTAATGTGTTTTATGTTACATCAATTCCACAGTGGACAAAGACAGTTTGGTTCAGCTAAAACTACAAATACCCTTCTTCTTCATTTCATTTCTCCAAAGCTACATTGATTGATGCTGCTTCCCTACCTATATATTAATATTTTGCTAGCTATTATCATGCTTTGAATAAACTCTTTGCTGCATTTGCAAAATCGTAAATCTTGTGGTCTTTATTTATTCTACCAAATTATTATACATGGTTTCCCCGTAACCTTGGATATGCCTCGAATCCAAGGATTCAAAATGCGACTATGAATTTTGACAGAAAACCACTATCAACTACTCATCAAAATTTCATTTTAGCTATGTCGAAATGAATATTTCAGGTTGACAATGGATATTTAAACAATTTATAATCATCAAACGATAACCGTTCATGTTATCTAAAGTGAAGATCAAGTTAGACAAGATCCATTTTAAAATAGTGAAAGCAATTACTAAATAGTTACACTTGAATTAGTGCGAAAGCCTATAATCCTATTTGAAAGTGTGCTCTGAATGAATCACGCCTCATGAGCTTGGCAAGCAGAGGACACAAGGGATAAACTAGCCTAGGTAAACGTGACTAACCAACTCAACCCATGAAAACATTTTTGTGGATTTCGAATTTGGACCTTTGATCTTCACATTTACCACTCCACTCCATTCAATTGTTTCCCAAGTGACACTAAATAGCTATTCAGAGACTTCCTAGGGTATGGTTAAACTAGTGGACTAATAATGCAATTCTAGTCTCCCTCACCACCCCCATCCAAACCCCATCCCCACAGAGAGAGAGAGAGACAAGAATTATTAGAGTACTGCTAGAAAAAGTGGAGATGGAAAGAAAGACAATTGATAGATAGAAAGTAACTGCAAATATTCACCTTTGAAAGTTAGAATGGATCACCACCATCCAAGAAATAACACAGTTTCAAGATCCCTTCCTACTGTCCTACCAACCAATCTATGATCAATTTGACTACAAAAATCTGAAAAGAAACATGAGAAAAAGTAATTCAAAGGGACCTCTGAAAAAAGGGCTAGAATCCAAATGCTTTTCTTGTTTTCTAGTGGATCTGCCAGCAATATACCTTATGCACCCCGCCCCCGCACAACCACCCCATACCCACCACAATAATTCTGACAAAAAAAAGAAAAGAAAAGAAAAAAAGTTGTAAAATTTGCAGCATATATAATCATATTGTTTTGCTTTGCACTAACAAGTGTAAAATTCACTGTGCCACCAAAGCCCACAAGGCACACAGTCCTCTCCTTAATCTGAAAATAAAAAGAGAGGTCTCACTGAATCTATTATGTGACATCACATAGAGAAGCATGTTGGTTTTTATGTACTTTTATTGCTTTTGTTGAACATCTAGAATCATTTTCGTTATATCAAAATTAATATATAATAAATTATTTTTATCGATTATATTATATTTTTAATGCATGGGATTGAAATATTGTCGGAGAACATAATAATAGTATACAACATTATAAATCATTAGTAAACTGCAAAATGTATTATTAATAATTATTATTCATTTGCTTTTCAACTACTTCATCCAATGTAGAATTGCAAACAAATAATTTAGAGACTAAAAAAAGGTTGGGCATAAATTAATTCATACATATTGTTCTAGAACATAATACTCCTTCTGTCACTAAATAAAAGTCATTTAATTAATTTTTTTAATCACTAATTATAAGCCGTTGTTATTAGTTAATTAGGTTTTTGAAGATATTTTTTCTTATATCACTCCTCTTTGTTAGATGTCCAAAAGGCATATATATATTTTCTCAAGGTGATTAAAAGATATTTTATGAGAGAAAAACAAATTTATTTTTAATTTTTATAAAATGACGACTAATGATTTATATTAAGTGAAATAAGAAATAATTGTATACAACATTCAACATTCCTCGTTCCTCGACATTTAGGCACCATTGCTTAGAAGCCCTGATTTATAAGCCCAAAACTTACTACCTGAATGAGCCTGTTAAAAGAGATACTGGGCTTTATGGTCTTCATCCAGTCCAATAAGAAATTGGAGAGTCACGCGCGCCAATAGGTAATTGCTCCCTCTTTATATGATCGCAAGTCCAAAATAAAATTCTTCGCTCTCCCAAAATACTTCTTTGTAATTGAGTAATTTTTGTTTTTTTAAAATTATTTTTTTAAAATAAATATTATTTTAATTTTGATTTTTATATTTCATTAATTCATGATTCTCACTAACTAAGCTAATAAAGGTAAATGTTTGAACTGAATCAAAAAATCAACATTTAATTCTAAATTAAAAAATAGATAATTCCTCCATCACTATTTATAAATCATTTGGACTAAATTTTTTTGTCATTAAACATAAGTCATTATTGTTAGTTTGTTAAATATATTTTTGATTTTTTACTATTTATTCTTCTCTTTTTCTTTTTTCTAGTTAATATTGTTAATTTAATTAAAATAATAAATAGAGATATTTTAGGAAAAAAAAATATATTACCATAATTTTATCAAAATAATCATTGATGACTTATAAATAATGACGAAAGAATACAATTCTTGATAATAGAACGCGAATGAAAAAGAGAATTGCAGTGTGTTTGTGTCGAAAAAGATGAAAGGCTTATATATCACATTGAATGAAATTATATTGTCTTGTGAAATAAAATGATTCAGCCCTATATCTTACATATAAGTTGGGATATTCCTATTATTAAACAAACAAAACTATTTTACAAAACTCAGAGAGACCAAACCTAAGACCGCAGACAACTACTAAACATCATATCTCAATAACTACAAGGGAATGAGGATTTCCGTAACATTTTTCACCACAATGCAACTCAATGCTTAGGTGTGAGAGAAGGGAATGCAGGAATAGATTGCAGAATCAGTTTCCGGCTGCTTCTTCTTCCGGGAGACATCCCAAAGTTGCAATGTGGTGGAGAAACTCTCTTGCTGTTAGGGGATGCAGATGACTTTATACCGCTAATGGGAGAACCTTTGCCTTGAAGAATCTCGGGCATATCATCTTCCATGACTGCTTCGAAATGACTATCAAACTTGGGTTGAGGTGGTGGTAGAAAAGGAGCAGTCTTGGCAAGGCCTCCTTGGCTAGTGTATAAAGATGAGGTCCCTATAGAAAGCAGTGAAGATCTTGGTGGCTTCTTTTTTGAGGAAAAGGGAACCTGAACTGACGATCTGAGATATATACAAGTGATAATGGAGGGTTAATAAAATGTTGACAATTCTTGAAGTAAATTAGTTGAAAGTTATAAATTTCTAATTGCTTTGTACCTTGCAAAACGAAAAGGAGTTGCAGGTGGAGCAGATTCAGGATTTGGTTCTGTATCATTTTGAGTTGAAGTTTTGTGTGTAGCCCTCTCCTTCAGTGTCTTCTCGAGTACCTCTGTTTCCTCATCTTCTATTTCAGTTTCGGTGCCCATGAAAATAGACCCTGAAGCAGATAGCAAAAGAATTTCAAATCACAAAAGAGGCAAGTTCATTGTTGAATTGGGACATTGAAAAGTTAGTTTAAAATGAAGAAATTCACTGAACTTACCATCCTTTCTGCCAAATGCATTCTTGCAGCCTTCACATCTGCAGCTAATGGAACATCCAACACCACCCTTCATAGAAAAATCACCATTTCTTCATCAGAAACAACTCAAAAGCAAGCTCAAGGCACCAAGAGAAGAAAAAAGACCTGATAGCATTCACAGTATTTCTTCAGGCAACCAGACTTTTTGCAGTTGCATCCTCTCTTATGTCTAGCCGAAGCAGGAGTCTTGGTGGAGTCATCCTGCAGCAAGAAAGATCATACAAAATATTAGTTTCAGATCAGCATTTAAGGAAAATGGAAGTCCAAAATAAGTGAATTCGCACCCCTGCTTCAGCCACTGAGTCAGAGCTCCTAATCACTTTGGGAGCAAAAGCAAGAGGATTTCGGGATTCAATTTGCTTGCGAGTTGCAAGCACCGTATCCTCATGAATTGGCTTATTGAAGCATTCTTGGCATGAGCATGGCTCCACACAATAGATGCCAGCAGCAAAGCATTCACAATAACTGCAATCAGAAGTTGAACAAATTTTTAAAAGAACAGGGGAATTGAGGGGTAACGTAAAACAGAATTCAGTATATTAATGCAGCAAAGTAGAGCAGAAATAATCTGAAAGAAGTGCTTACAGTTTCAAGCATTTTGATTTCTTACAGTTGCATCTCTTACAGCCTTCACTTTCAACAGCTTGTTCCACTCTTCGTCTGAAATTACTTTTAACTGTCAAGACTACATAATATGTATGGGGGGTGGGGGGAATTGTATCACTATTATTCTGAAAAGTAACATGCCTCTTCTTCTTGGGACTACTCTGGTTCGAATCTTCAGCAATCATGTTTGATGCTTGGCTAGCATCTTCCAGAAACAATGCTCCATTTTCAACAGGGTCCATGTCCCTTTCTGTAGAGGTCATTGGCAAAGATTGATTTACTGGTTCTTGGAAAGTTGTTAGAGACTGAAAATTAGCCGTAGAACCGGGAGGTGCTATTACTAGTCTGCCAGGTACTGAAGTATCCTGCTTTACAACCTTGTACTCCTTGGGAGCTGCTGCTAGAGCATTCAAATGCAAGCCAATTCCAGGTAAAATTCGCCTAGATGAATCATTTGCACTCCTCATAGGAAGCAGTTGCTTCTCACTAGAGGATGTGTTTCCATCTTGTGTTAAGATGGGAGAGACAGAAATCGAATGCTCATCAAAATGCTTTCTGCGAGTTCCAGCCATCTCAAAAACAAGACACCGTCTTCTCAAACCACGGTACAAATGAGAGGTATGCTGCAAAGAACAGAAACATTCAATCCTTTGCAAATAAACCAAAAGGGAAATACATCTGCTGACCAATGAACAAATGATTGAGAATTCAACTAAATTGCCTACAGAAGTAACCTTGGAAGAAAAATAGCATCCAAATGTTTCTCCACGCAATAATAGCAAGCCAAAGTCATCGTAATACTAAGAAGAATTTACTATCAGCTTAGGATGACAAGCTGATAATGACATGATTGTACACATGTATTTATTACGCACAAAAGCTGTTTAATATCTAGGTGAATGAATATCAAGCAGCCCAAAAATGAATAGAAAGCAATGGAACATGAAGCAAAAAATAATTAATTTCTGGGGCAATAATGAAGATCAAAAGCAACATAAGCATCAAGTAATGTCCCATGAGCACCAGTTGAGTTCTGCAGGGTTGCAGCTACAGATTCAACAGGAGCAATTATACAGCACTAGCACTGATGATCTTGTCCCCAAATATGATGAATCCAGATATAAAGCAGAAACAAAAGAAATGTCAATGGTAATAAAATATAAATAGAGGCAACAGAAAGAATTACTTATGACATACACCTACTTTATTGAGTAATTCAGGGCAAGTAAGGTCCAAAGGAGCAGGGACAATTGCTCACCTCATTATCTGTTTTCTCACAGAGACCACCCTCACCATTATTGTCCAGGGACGAGCCAGCAAGCATGTCTTGAATCTCAGAAAATTCCTTCAGATAACTTCCTTGGCCTGGTTGGGAGGAAGGATTATTTGTTTCATTTCCATCTCCTTGTTCAACAGGACCCAAAGTTTGTATATTCTGCATATCAGTAGTAATATGAGTATATAATCTAGTTGAATTATCCAGTAATTTTTTGGCAGTACCCACATCCTGTGGCGAATCAAAAATTAGCAGATCAGCATCAGATATCAAATTCTCCCATTCACATCCCGTGGCATCTCCACTTTGACTTGTTTGGTTCATTCCCTCCATACTCGCTTCATTTCCTAATAAAACTGTCTGTGACACTGCTTGCCCATATGGTATGAGTGCTCCAGAATTAGAAGCGAATTCAGATACACATTTACTTTCAGGACAGCTGGTCTTTGAACTAGAAATTGGTGTGCATTCATAATTCAAAGTGCGAACAAGCTCAACTGCAAGCTCTGACCCATCAGAAGACTGCTCTTCAGGCACTTCACCAACAGAATTTTCTGGATCAATATTTTCCTGCTGCTCATTGGAATTATGGGCAACTTTAGTACAATCCCCTTCTGCAACTGTTTTCTTTCCTCTATCTGAGGAAAACTCAGGTTTTGATGGATCCACAAATTGATGTCTGGAAAGACAAAAAGAAAATACTCAATTATAGACACAATCTAAAACAAGAGGAATCTCAAAGAGCAGAAATTCATCAAGTGGAATACATTACCTCCTCAGGAATCTAGATTCCCTTAAGGAACTGACATGGGGTGAAGTAAAAACCGATGGCAGAGATGTAAAACTTAGTGCATTGAGAGTCTGAGTTATGTGAACAGACTTAACTGGCTTGATGGGAGAAAGATTATTGAGAAAATTAAAGACAGGAGACTCCTGCACAGTAAAACAAACCAAAAAAAAAAAAAGATCAACACGAAGAGGAACACCAAAAATGGCTATGCACTATGGAACAAACTCGTTCAGTGCAAAAATTGGAGCAAAAAAAATTAGAAATTTTTGCAACAGAGAGAGGAGGACATAGATCTAGAACAATTGAAACTACAAATAACAGCTGCCCCCAGAAAAATATGTAAAGCACAGATATTTGATTCATCAAGTAGCAAATCCAAGTATCCAAACGCCAGAGTGACAAAAATTCCTCAATTAGCAACCCTTCTCTAAGAGAATTTTGTAACACAACCAAAAAACAGCAAATCAAAGAGCAATTAACCAAAAAAAGCTGCAACAAGAACAATTAACTCGTGATACCACCCATAACAGAAGCATTTCTCAGACTCTTTGACCAACAAAAATCATGAATCCGAAGACGAATATAAGAACTTAAAATGCCACCAATTTTTCCCAACCCATCAGTCAAAGCTGAATAAGCAAAACAGTAACAACAAATCTTCAAACTTGCCAAAAAAACAAATAAAAAAGTAACCATTTATTTCTCCAGAGTAGCCTTTTTCCTCAAAACCCAGAAATCAAAAGCCCAATTAACACAAAACTCAGATTACACCAGAACTAAAATCCACACAAACCCCCCCTGAAAAAAATGCACACTTAAGCAAACCCACAAGTACAAATATAAAAATAAAAGACCACAGACCTCGAATTTAGAAACTGGGGTCGCGATCTGGTTCCTACATCTCTCAGGTGTATCCATAACCACTACAACCTCCTTCCCCTTTCCCCCTTCTTTCACTTCAGTCTCTCCTTCCCTACTCTTATCCCTCTCTTCCCCCATCCTGTTCTCTCTCTGCATATATATATCTCCAAAAACAACCCTCTCTGTATTTTATCACTTTTGTGAGGCCATTTTCGCTTACCTCGCCTCACTTCTTTGTCTTCCTCAACAGTCCCCTTCACTTCACGCACTTCACACACACAGTTTCCCTCTCTACAAGAAGAAAGAGACGAATTTTAAGAAGAAGCGGGAAGGGCCCTTCTCTCTTCTTCTTTAGTTGTGACCATGGATTTTCTCGTGCTTGCTGATAAAAGAGACCGACCCTACCACCCAACACCAACCCCACACCACAACCCAACACACAGGGAGAGATGACAGAGAGAAGGTGATGAAGTTATATTGAATAATAATGAGGAGGGAAAAAAGGGGGAAAAGTAACGTATAGCAATTTGACCTTGGTGTCTTTTACCTAAATTACCCCTTTATTTAATGTTTTTTCATTATGCTATCCCTTTGATTTCTTTTTTTTTTTGCTTTTGTTTTTTTTAAGAAAACAATTATATATTGAATTTGTCAATGGAAGTTAATGGAATACCAAGAATTTCTAAAAACGGATTTGGTTTTCAAATTTCAGTTACTAGACTATCATTAGTATATTAATACTAATTATTAAGGATAATTTTTTCTTTTCTTTAAGACTATATCGGATTAATTTTGGTTTGACTATTCAAATAGAAAAATTAATTTCGAGTGGAGTAAATTAATTATTTTACCGGTAGAAAATCAATCCTTTTATTTATATTATATATATATCACTATTCTTTTATTTCTTTTGCTTTTAATAGAAAAATTTTAAAAATCTTCAATTTTGGGTAAGGTACCATTAATGTTATTAGTTTCTTGGTATATATTGTTAATTGTATATTAAAAAAATATGAAGATTCATTTAATATTTAATATTGGATAGATAGAATAGTAAAATTTAACTTCTAAATTTGTGGTTCTCATTCAATCACCCATCACCTAAAAAATTTAATGTCATAATAATTAAATTGAAACCACAAAACTTACATTTGAACATTATTTATATAAAAAGTTTCCAAATTATATATCTACTATTGACTTATATTTTGATTTAATTAGTGTAAAATTGGGATTAAATGAAACTTTTACTATTAAAAAAAAAAGTTTTGAAAAAACCTTCCTATTTACTTGAATTTATAATACTCCTTCTGTTTCAAAATATAAATCATTTTAATCTTTTTTTTACTGTCTCATAATATAAGTCAATTTTCAATTTATAATATATATTTATTACATTTTTTTACTTTTACCCTCCATTTAATATCCTTTTACATTTAATATAAATAAATATAATTATAGTTATAAATATGAAAGATAAAAAATATTTTGAATATAACAAACGTGTATTTATCGTTTCTTAATTCATGTATATTATGAGATGGAAGAAATACCATATTTTTATAAGATAAATTCGATATTATTATTTCTTTATAAATTATTCTTATAGGTCTTTTGAGAATATCCATGGCATGAGCGACTCGTGAATTGCATTAAACTTTGTTTTTTTTTTTTTGGCAGAACATTAAACTTTGTTTGCCCACACTACGTTGGAATTAAAAAAACGGAGTGATGGGAACGACACCGTTATTAATGTAATCCGTGAACCGACGGTGGCCCCATTTCCCCCCTTCTTTGCCGCCGCGCGCCTCTCATTTTTCAAAATAAAACCCGGTTTTCCGTTTGCTTGGAGTAGACTCCAATATTTATTCTTGGCGGTGGGGTTTGGGGATGGTCCCCGTCCCGGCCTGAAACCAAATCCTACAGTAAGAAAAGAAAAGAAAATAAATAAATAAATAAGTATGAGATGACGTGCCCAACATTGACCATATCGGAAACCAGCACACTTTTCCTTGGTGTACTACATATTATATACTCTTACGTCAGATTTTGATGACTTTATTTTTTATTTTAAATTATTTATATCATTCTGTCTTAGAATATAAATTGTTGAAAATTATTTTATCTACCTCATAATATAATTAATTATTTTATTTTTATCTTTCATTAATATAATTTTTCATTTATTGTAAACAAAAATAATTGTACTTATTATTGAGAAAGAAAATGAATATTTTTTACATAATATAATTACATTTAAAAGTTATTAATTTATATAAAATGACAATTAATGATTTATATTGTAAAATGGAACTAAATGTTAACAAAAAAATTTAAAATAAATTTGAATTTTATTGTTATAAAGAGTATAACGAGTACACCCATACGTATTGATGTGCAAAAACATTTCATATAAAAAATATATGTATACTCTATAATATTTATGAAGTAGTTAATGTGATTATTATTTTTTTTTATAAGATTATTTTGAAACAAAGTGAGTAGTTAAAAATTTAATAATTTAAATGTACACAATTAGTCTAATAATTAATTCTTTCTGGTTTGATTCTTTAAATACCTTTGCATTTTATTAATTATGTAATTATCACATGGTAATAAAAAAAAAATTCTTTTAATCATCAACATTGACTTTTCTCGTATAGTTCCTAAGAAACTAGTGCCACTAAATTACATAATTGACCTCTCTACTCCCACACCACAAGGCTAGGAGGAGGAAGAAGTCTAAAAACAATCATGGAACCAAACCCCATAAATATTTGTAGATTGACTTCGTTAGCCAGCACTGCATGTTCTAAGTTTCCCCCCAGTAAGCTCCTTTTTCCTACATCTTCCATCCACATAGGACAAACCTCAAGAATACAATATTTTCTGCAAATCTTACTTTAGATCCAATCTACCCACACCATCCCTCACCCAAGTAAACCCCCCCACCCCCTTTTTTTCTTTTCCTCCTTATACCCCAACCCCAAGGATAGTGGTTCCTCGCTCATCTTTATCATGTCTTTAATTTAAGACTTATCAATCGTAAATACAAAAGTTTACCAATAAGTTCTAACAAGATTTGATACCTTTGAAAACCCATTAATAATTTTAATTTCATATTATAAAATTTCCATTTTTTTCATTAATAATAAGATCTTCACGTTACCTTTAACTTTTCACTTTGTCTAAATCTTACAATGTTGGGGTTCCCTTTTATTCCTTTATAGTAAAACTCCATGATTGATGTTCCTCTCCCTCTCTCTCTCTCTAGTCTTTAGTATAATCCTTTGCAAAGGCAAAGCTATCCCTTCTGTTCTGTCACGTGACACCTCCCATTCCCAACATGTCCAAAGAAAAAGGAAATGATGAAACCCTTATTTTTACTAGGATTCAGGACTCCTTCACATTTTGATGGTGATTCTCAAGGATCTTCTCTTTACCCTCTGTTTTTTCTTGAATCAGTTTAAGAAAAAGGAACAAATTTGACAACTCATACTCTCATGACAAGAGATACACAACCCAGGTTCTGAAGCCTGAAATGTAATTATGCTCCCAGAAAATTCTTTATACCTATGTTTATAAGGATGGATCATAGTTCTTCACTTATTCTTGTCATGTTTTTTACTTGAGACCTCTCGATTTCAAATGTTGTCAATTATCCCTACGCAGGACTTCACAGTAATACCTACTTATAGTCTCATCACCTCTCAAACTCAAAACTTCTTGGTTATATGTTTGTGGCTTACCACACCAAGCTAATTAAGCAAGACTTAATATTGTTAAACTATACCCCACCCTAATCGCTCACTTATCCTTATTATATTTCAAACTTTAAAATCTATCAATTCCAAATATTACCGTTTCTCACAAAGTTAATTAAGTAAAACTCAACATTGTTACGTAATATTTAACTTCATCTTTATCATAATAACACGTTTTCTCGATGTGGAATTGAGGTATTACGGTAACGTAGCAAAAGTGAAAAAAAGGAATTAATAAAAGATTGGTTCGTAAAATCTCGACAATTATCATGAATTATTCACTCTTTCAATTAATTTTCTTTTTTGTTTTAAAATCTTTTTTATTAGCATGGATCAGTTCACATGCTCTACTGTTCCATTAAGAATTACAACTCACCAAAACTAAAATATGCAATAGGATTGAGTTAACTTGTATTATTATGTAAACCTCACATTCGAATCATTCGAGCACATCCTAGTGCCTCAATGTTTTAATTTACTGTGCTGTTGTAGCTGCTTTCTCAACTTTCCCACATTCTCATGTGTTAAGCTATGATGGTGTCAAGAACTCAACTCCCATGCGTTGTCTCCCTCACGTGACACATTGTTTCATACTTTCATTACAATATATATTCTATATATAGTCGATCACCGAACCCTACTGACTCAAGTGTTGAAAAAACAAAGGTTATCTATACATTCTCGAAAGGTTTGATGTTCTTTGAGAGTAAAATTTTATTATATTTATATAAAAGAAACCAATCATAGTCCGGTGTAGTACTGATCAGTTGTCATCACATTACAAAGACTTCTTGCTTCAGTTCAGATTCTTTCTTAATATATACAATACCAGATGATATATTATTATACGAATAGTTGACTTACTATGATCTGCATAAGAACTCCAAAAAACTTTTGTGCATAAAAATGAGAAAAATTAATTTGATGCGATCACAACTGGGTTTAGACCAAAAGAAAAGTTAAAGTACATATATGAGTGAATATGATTAAATATTTAAAGGGTTTTGATAATGATCATTCTTGGATTAATGTGGAAGTTCGTCATGATATATTTCAGTTGAATCATGTCTCGTGAAATCTAGTCATTGGTAAAAGGATTACAAAAAGACAAACCACTCTAGGCAACCCGACGTGATTTCAAATTTGGGACCTTTGATCTCCACATTCATCACTCCATTCACTAAGCTATACCCGAAGGGCTTGATTATGATCATTCTTCTTACAAGTCTTTTTGATAAAGGGTTTTAAATATTTAAATCGTTCGTCATTAAATTTCTTGTTTTTTAAATTATTAATTAAAATTTTATTGAAAAAAATTAACATTTTAATGTTATATAAACAAAATTAAACTATTTTTTTTAACTACTAATTAAACATAATTAAAATAAATATTCAATTCAAAACGAAGAGAGTATAGGGTTGCCTTTTTTTTTTTTTTTCTTTAGGTGGAGGCCTAGGAAACGGGAGCTTAATTGGTTTGTCCTGAGAATGCAGACAAGATAGTCTTCGGTTAAAGAAATTTCCCATTAGATGACAAATGAAAGAACTTAGATGTTGTCAGCCAAGATTTGTCTGTCTCCTAAGCTCTTTCGTTTGTCTATATATATAATAGGGATCAATCCGAAGGGTTTTCAAAATTTCCCACCCATTTTTCTTGATTTAATTATACCCTAGTTTGTCAATGCCATGGAAATTTGAATGCTGATTATGAAGTCATGTAGATTATTTATTTTATGTCCCTTTTAACATCTCAATAATTTGTTTGGTAATTAATTTCATGTCATCTGTGAGACAAACTAATTATTATTGAAAGCGATATTTGTTTGATTACATGAATAGGATTTTTAATTTTCGTTGGAAAATCATTTTCTATTATTTATGGATTAGGTAAAATATATTCCCTCCCTTCAGAATGTCTCATTTTGATTTTGATAAAATTTGTTAAAAGAATTTGACTTAATTCATTTTGAATAGTTTAATATCAATTTCTTTGTAAAAATTTACTAATTTTAGAAGATGAAACATTTAATTACAGACAGGGGAAAAAATTGAGGTAAATTTGATTGGATTTAGTTAGCATAAAATTTCCCTTTGGATTGAGGAGATTAATGGTCTGATGGTAACTAGTAATAACCTAATAAGCACTTCCATCCTATAGTGGGGAGGTTGGGAGTTACTTTTAATTTCTTGGCATAATGGTGAGTTTAACTATTAATGTTTCTTCTCTAAACAACACTTTTTTTTTTTTTACATCCACCCCTTCCCTTGCCCTTCCTATACCCCTCCCCTCGAGGATCGATAGTGACACCTCACATACCCTGGCCATGTACGTGTCTTGAACTAAAGACCTCTCTGTCCCAAATGTTACTACTTTATCACTAAGTTAGTAAGACTTGACTGTTTCAAAAACACTTATATATCTGATTGTAATTACTTCCACGACACCATAAAAGAAACTTCAAAATGCAAACCAAAAATATATATCTTGTTAATAACTTTTTCTCCCTAGTCCCTACACACTTTTAAATTTTCTTCCTAATTAGATTTGCACTTTATTGAGAGCAAGAATATCACCCCCCATCTATATGCCTAATAACCCTCTTTTGTTAGCCTTATCCAAATTAACTAGTTTTGGTCAAGGAAGCTAGGGTTTCCTTAAATGGACCTCAAATTTTATAGGTAACAAGGAGCTTTCAAGAAGAATAACAATTAGAATCGCCCTGTATACTTCAAGAATAATATCAACATTTATCTAATAACACGTTAATTTTATCACAAAAACAAAAGAAGAAGACATTTATTACTTATACGACACTATAAAATGTTTGAAATATTCATAAAAAAGCAAACAAAATTTTCCACATAATTAGTAGCTCTATGCCCTTTTCTTACACATCCTCAATGATCTCTACATAAAGACTTACACTTGATAGACCCCAGGAACTTTCTTCTTATCTTTTTCCTTCTCCCCCGCTCCTCATCCCATCTTGGTCACCCCAAAAGTCCCCACTTGAGAGGACCCATGAGAACATACACATATTCTAAAAGTATGGTAGAAAATAAGTGCAATTCTTCCATATAGGTGTAATTACTTAATAAAATTGGAGTCCAAAGAGTTTGTGTAGTAGGTGGAAGTACAATGACCATTAGGCATTTCTTTTGGAACCACCACATGGCTGCCCCTGTCATGCCTAGCTAATTGGTATTTCTTGTGGAACAATTTTTTTTTTTTTCCCCTTTTCTTTTCTTTTATCTCTAGGTGATGTAACATTTATTTCATAGACCAAAATGTGTCCTAAGTTAGGCCAAAAGATTCATTAGTGTTGAATGCTGAATCATTTTAGAGACCAATTCAATATTTCTAGGTAGTACAATGTAAACATGCAATATAATTTTCCCCTATAGAGTATAGCCACTTTAAGGTATGGATAATTTAGATTCCAATTGATCATAACATGATAACACATCAATAAACAAATGTATCTTTTGTCAATTATTCTCAATTTTAATACATTACTTTTGTACATTTTTTAATACATCGATAAAAAAATTATAAGTGTTTCTTAATAATATTTTTAAAATATATTTTATAAACCAAAAATATGTAAGAAGGAGAGCAGTAGAGAATGTAATAAGAAAACTTAAAATAAAAAATTCTCTCGTCGGTTAGAACTCAAATAAATTTTTTTAAAAAAATGTAATTCAACATGAGATCAATAATAATAGTCAGATCAAATAAAAGAATTAAGAATTAGCAGTTCTAGTAGCACCCTTAAGTGGAGGAAAGAAAAAAGAATATGATGGATTTTAACGTTCCTCTAATATCAAAAAGAAGACGATGCATATTTGAACATGAAATCCCATTTAACATCCAAATTAGATTATCCCATAATTCCTTACTCAAGTTCAAGTAATCAAAAAGAAAATGTGTCCAATATGAAAGACCTCTTTGAAAATTTGGAAGAAATAAGTAAATGAGAAAGTCCATCGATAGACAGAAAGATTAGGTAAATTGGTTGTGGGGCGTCTAACTTTTGATAAAGGAAATTGTGAAAGGGATAAAAGAAAAGGGAAATAAAAGGAGAATATCGGGACATTGCACTTAGAAATTTAAATTAAAAATATATTTATTTTTAAGAGTAATATTCAATTTTATATATATATATAAATTTTTTAGCCGTGTCTGAATCAGTTTTCACGTACCTCGACATTCCGCTTAACCAGGAGAATATTGGTGACACTTGAACTCGGGATCAATAATCCGTGTGCTTATCATTCCATCCAATAGGATGTCC
>JAOXNR010000032.1:11361317-11372843 GCA_028571225.1 Parsonsia alboflavescens | reverse complement strand
TATTTTTTTTTTTCTCTAAAATGTTCTATTTATGTCCTCTGTTTAATTGTTTGGTTTGGAAATTTTTTCTTTCCAAAAAGGTGTTGTCAAACTCATTCCATTGTCTCTATAAATGAGAGAATTCAATTCAATATAGAAAAACTTCGTAATCCTCACTCATCCTTGCCACCTTCCTTATTGCTTGTCTGCGGAGGAAATTTGTGCATGTGGACATTGTTCTGCAACCTTATTTTACGGAGGTGATCATATTTTTATTTTTATTAAGAGTTTCCTTGTTTTGGACTCGATCCAATTATATAAATATATATATATATATATATGTATATAATATTTATTATTCTATATATATCTTTTCTCTCGAGAATTAAGAGTGGTATTCTAACCATTCTTTTTGTATCTCGAATTTTGATTTTACTTTTGACTTCTTTTATTTAACGATTTTTTTTAATTTAAAATTTGATTTTCTTGAACATATTTATAAATACGTATATAAATATCATTTGGTTGTTATTCTGGATTCCATGAGTATTTGAGAGCTTTTTGTTAATCTGAGTTTTAGATCCATTTAATATCCCTAATTGCAATGAGATTGGATCAGCTGTTGTGTTCGAGGCATTCTAACTTCTTTTGAACCATTGGATTCCATTTGGTTATCATTTAAGAAACCTTGGTTTGTTTTTCTTCAAAGCAGGATTCAATTGAGAAGATAAAACAAGAGAGCCATATGTAAGATAAACAAAACACGGATGGAGATAAGATTCGACTACTTTGGGGAAAACAATGGTTAACTTAAGTATTTCATACCGTTCCATTTTTAAGATCCTCAGAAAAAATAGCGAAACATTCTTTCCATTTTTAGAATCCGATAGAGAAGGTAAATAATAGGATGAGCTTTTAATATAGAAAAAGTAAATAGTGGGATGTGCTTTTATCTTCTTGTCAACGCAGGACGATTAGGCCATTTTAAATGAAATGGAGATTTTTCTTTCGTGTATATATTGTGAATACAACAAAAGGAGAAAGGTATGGTGCGATGTGAATGTGTCCATGAACATGAACATGAACATGAACATGAACATGAACATGAACATGAACATGAACATGAAAAAATTTTGTTCCGTAGACAAAGCACTGAGAGGTTTGTGGCAGACAGTGTTAGAGATATCATTCTTGTCTTCTTTTCAATTTGTTTGAGATTGATTGGCAATTAGGAATCTCAATATCAGAAAGTATTATGTGATAATAATGCTATTGAAAAAGATTTATTAATTTTCTAACTCTTAAACCGATTGAATATTTCATTTTAATTTACATAGATTTAAAGAAAAAAAAAAAGTTTGATTGACTTCATTTTAACAGTTTGATGTTAATTTCTTTATAAAATTTTAACTAATTTAATAAATGAAATATTTAATTCTGAACGGACTCGCCATAAAAATATAGGCAATCAATTTTGAGAGGATAAAGTATTTGGTATTCTCATCTTAAATGATACTCCCTCTATTTCTGTTTAAAAGTTTTTTTTTTTTTTAGATAAAATATCTTAAAATAGAAATCGTTTTGTACTTCCAATAAGCACGTTTGGTCCTTTTCTACTTTTCAAGGAGTATTTAATAACGAATTTTCAATCTTATCTTTCTAATCATATTAAATATTAGGATTGAATTCATATGAGTATTATTTATTATAAGGAGTATTTTAATCCAAGAGAAATATTAATTAATGAAATAATCATTACCCTAATTTATGATTCAAAATCTTAAACGACTTCTGAAAAGAGACAGAGGAATTACTAATTGGAGGGTTAAAAAAATAACACATGATTATGTTGGAAAGATCTTATGCTATAGGTAAAAATTATATTATGGAGTTCCAAAGTCTTTTTCAAATAGAGATAAATAAAAGGAAAGAATTGATGTAGACTAATATGTGGTTATATTCATTACTCATAAAATATTTCATGATAACAACAAAGAAATTGACATGCAAAGGCATAATTAAGCTTATCATCAATTTCCATTTTGTGGAATTCCTTTCTCTCTTGATTAGAAGTGTAATAGAAGCTATTGGAAATCAATTAGAAATTTTTCCAAAAAAGAAACACTCAATTGAAAATGATATACACCAATGTTGGAATCACAAGTGGGTACTTGAGGTTTCATGAAATTAGAAATTGATTTTATGACATTGAAAGATTGGATAAAAAATATTGACTTGACTTCCTATATAAAAATTTAATTTATATTGAAATTATCTTTTTTTAAGTATCCTAATACATTCCAATCTATTAAAAGGTTTTTTTTTTTTACCCCCATTTAAATCTAATGAAATTTTGGTCAAAAAAAGGGGTACGGTGAGAAATGTTTGGAAATAATGTAATCAGTTAAATATTTTTTAAAATAAATAGAATTTTGTTCATGCGTAAAGAAATCTTGATCACAACTAAGAGATGTTCTTTATTATAATAATTTGAAAAGCAATTTTTTAATTATTAAAAAGGTATAAGGAAAAGAAATTAAAAAAAGAAAATATTTATCTTCTAAAGATAGGAAAATTTGATATGGATGGATATGATCCATATCAAATCAAGTAATCAAGAAAAAATAATATATATATATATATTTTTTCCACTCGAAAGAACATAAATGTTTTTGGCAATTTATATAACATGGCTTCATATAAGTCACAATGCCTATTAGTGCATAGGTTATGAACTCGAGTCCATGTCCAAATTTCTAAAATATAACAATAACAATTTGAAAATTAATTTTGAATTATTAAAAAAAAAAAAGGGTAGAAGAGAAAAAGAAAAAGAAATCTTGTACAATTACCGAGTACTCAATTCCAGCTGCTTTGTTCAAGTCTTGGGTACCTGGATCTTCCTTTCTCCTATATAATGGGCACATGGCCAGCTTTGAAGAAGACACGCGATCCCATTACCTACCCCTTTGTTCTTAATATGTGTGCGTGGGCTGGCTGGTGATTCAGCTTGGAACTTCTCTGAACTTCTGACAGCTCGTTGCTGGAAAAGAACTTCTCCATCTTTGATTTTTAACCAAGAAAACCAAAACCTATAGCCCAAATATCAATCAGTTCTTGGCACCATTTTGCAAATTTGCTGTTAGGCCCTCAAGAATAGTTCTTTTTTGAAAAAATGGGTTCGGGAAGAGAGAAAGCCACCAGCGTTATAAGGGATATGCTGAGCCAATGCGGCGGTTTTGCTGTTATAGACGGTGGTCTGGCTACAGAACTTGAACGTCATGGGGCTGACCTTAATGATCCTCTGTGGAGTGCTAAATGCCTCCTCAGTTCTCCTGAAATGATCAAAAGAGTATTTTTTTTTCTCCTATTCTTCTCTCTGTGTCCTGCGTATATAATAAACGTATGAACTGTGGTGGGATTCTGTATTGGAGGGCTGGGACAAGATAGGTGAAAGGGCTAATGATAACATGCATTGGAGTTTCTACCGGAATTAAATTTGCAATCCTGAAATAAATTTTTGTCAATTTACTCTTCGTCTCTAAGATTTTGTTAACATTCATTTCCATTTTTGTTAGTCTTCAATTTCCTGTTTGAATTGCTCCCCTTTTTAATTTTTTCTTTTTATATCATCTTGCAACTGAATTTTCTTGGGTGATGATTTTTATAGTATAATCATATAATAGTACCTTTTGAACATTTGTATACAGAGAATCAATATGTTCAATTAAGGAAATCTTATATTGGTTTGAATTTTGAGCTTATGTTCAGACTTTAACTAGCAATGGCTTGTTAAAAAGTTATGTTGTAATATTTTAAAGACGTTAAGGTTTGATGGATGATAACATTGATTGCATCTAATAAAGGGAACAGGCTCTATGCTTGTAAAAATGGACAATATATGCAGATGGAGCATAAACTTGCTGGACAACACACAACGGTACTTTGAACTTCCGTTGGATTGCAAATGCCGTCTGACACTCTTTTGAATACAAGTTATAGCTTGAGAATGACCTTTTTGCTCTCCAATGTGAGCAATTTCAATTTTTATTTTTTTATTTTTAAATATAGTTCAACATCTTGCTCTGGCTAGGTTGAAAAGCTTAATATTGAAAACATCTTCTTTTCTGGGCATAAATACTGAGTGGCAACATGGTCTTACTGCTATATGCTGAACATTTGCTGCCCAGCAATTCCCAGTCTATAGTTTGGTTCTGTTCAATGTGTAATGGTACTGCTAGGAGGTTTGTCAAGGATATTTGTTGTGTAATGCATGCATATTGATCATCTTAATAGTGAAAGAAGAGTTTGGATTTCTCATTTTAACCTGCTTTTTGGTGTCAGAAATGATTACTGTCATGGTTTTGAGGTCCTTGTTTTATGTTTCCTTATTCATTGCTTCGTCTTGTACAGGTACACCTAGATTACATTGAAGCAGGTGCAAATATCATAATATCTGCATCATATCAGGTTATATGCTATCTCATAATTCTTTTTCCATATGCATTGAACTGATTATTTTACAACATCTCATAGAAGGTGACTCTGCCTTTTCCTCCCATATGGCAGGCTACACTTCAAGGTTTTGAAGCCAAGGGCATTGGTCGAGAACAAGGTGAAGCTTTACTCAAAAGAAGTGTTGAAATAGCCTGTGAAGCACGGGATGCATATCATGATAGATGCGCCGACAATGAAGAAGCAAAAATGCTAAAACATCCAATACTGGTAGCTGCTTCAGTTGGAAGTTATGGGGCTTATCTTGCTGATGGCTCAGAGTATAGGTAAAATTTCCATTTCCTTATATCACTCTTTGTATTGATTTCTGGCAACCAAATCTTGATATAATAAGTTGGGAAAAAACATGAGAAAGCTCCTTATTTCTGATTTCTGCATCTTTGCCTTTCCTGTCTTCTACAGTGGGTTATATGGGGAACAAGTGAATTTGGAGACTCTGAAAGATTTCCATAGAAGAAGAGTTCAGGTTCTTGATGATTCTGGTGCTGACCTGTTTGCTTTTGAGACAATTCCAAACAAACTGGAAGCTCAGGTATATATGTTCAGAGTAATTTTATTCTTTAGGTGGATGTTAGCTACTCTTGTACACCTCATTAATCATTGTGTTTTATAGCATTATATGTTTTGTTTATACCCCATCTTTGGCTCTCTTTTGGACTTTTGGGGACAGATATGCTGCTTGTCATGGAATGAATGCATATCTTGTGTGTTATAAACTAAGGATGTAGAAATGATAGTTCTAACTTTTAATTCATTTCTTTCTTCATGAAGAACTTACTGGATGATTAGTACATTAATTGTTACCCTTAGTTTCTAATGTATCAAACCTAGTTATAGGTTTTAAATCTTTCAATTGGACAGAACTGGGCTGTTTTCCCTCTCCTAGTGTATGGTAGTACTCTTCTTTCCCAATGCCAGTTACAGCTTGTGTTCTACACACAGTAATTCTTTAACCGTTGTTTACTTCTATTGAAATATCTTCCCTACAGCTTTTTATCATATTAGCTTTTGCACCTTTCTTTTGTCCTATCTTTCAAAATTGCCCATTTGTGTATACACAAGGTTCTGCCTGAATATTTGTACATCCTAGCACTCATTTGGTGCTTGGACATCAAGTCCTTCTTTTGTACTTATTTGAAACGTAATGGAAGGGTGAGGGCACCATAATACCTGCTTCGAAAAAAAGGGGTTCTGCCTGAATATATTTTATGTCACATATATGTAGTGTGCTGTGTGTTACTTATCCAGAATATGTGCTTGACCTGTAAAAACATCCAGGGAATTTTCATTTGCTGATTTTTGAGTGTTCCTGTGCAGGCACTACTCTAAAGCAGGACCCTTATTATTTATTTATTTATTTTAAAAGTAGTTTTAACCTTTTCAAAAAAAGTTTTCTTTCCACCATACCATTATATATAGAAGACCTCATTTTAAATGTATTTGGGAAGAATTTTCTTGATCAATTGGAAATCTCCAAAATCAAATTCATATTATCTTACGGCTATAGATTCTCAAAGGACAGATGTTAGACAAGATTATAATAGACTTGGAGAGTTCCTTCACATATTTGAACTTGATTCTTTTCTTTAGCCTCTTGTATTTGTCTTGGCTTCAGTTTGTTCAAGCAATGTATGCATTTTACTGAATACGATAACTGCTCGCAAGTGGAGTACACAAATTTTATCTTAACTTCTTCCTTTTATGACTAGAGAGAGTGTGCAATTATCTGCACATAAATTCTATGCTAAATTTTGAGGTTCTGATTGTCTAATACAGGCCTATGCTGATATTCTTGAGGAAGAGGATATAAAGACTCCAGCCTGGTTTTCGTTCAATTCCAAGGATGGAGTAAATGTAGTTAGTGGGGATTCCATTCAAGATTGTGTTGCAATTGCTGATTCATGCAAGCGAGTTCTCAGTGTAGGAGTCAACTGCACCCCTCCTAGATTTATTGATGGGCTTGTCCGATCAGTCAGAAAGGTATCTGAATGTTTACCAAATTTGATTGTCAAACAACTATAAGTTATTTGCTCCAGAAGTTAAGTCTGCTCACATTCTGCTTTCTTGATTGGAATTTGGCGCCTCATGTGTGGATCAATCATTATATAAACTCTCTTAACATTGAAGAGAATTGAAAGGAAATTCTTTTGTATTGTTCCCTAAAACTATAATTATGAAACTGTTCTTATTGTTCTTTTCTCCCCAGATTGCTTGTTAGTTTTGGAGCTAGGTTGCCTATTTCTTCTTGTTTTCACAGGTAACTTCAAAGCCAATCCTTATATATCCCAACAGCGGTGAGACATATGATCCCAACAGAAAGGAATGGGTGGTAAGTGATTTGAATTCTTTATAATGCAAAACTTATGAAGATGGTTCAGTCATTTATTTCTCAAAAATCAATTAGCTTTCTAGCTTCAGAAGGTTAGCTTGAGGTGAAAAACCCTCTTGGCATACATTCTCTCATGCAGTTCTTTTTCCTTCCAAAATGAGAGTATTAGAATGTCCAAGTTCCTAAGGTTCATCTAATGTATATTTCAGAACAAATGGCTAATAAAACTTAACATTCTTCGTCCTGCAGCGATCGACGGGACTTTCAGATGAAGGTTTCGTGTCATATGTATGCAAGTGGAATGAGTCTGGGGCATCTCTTATCGGAGGCTGCTGCAGGACTACCCCAAATACCATCAGGGCAATCCATAAAGCTCTCTCCCGGAGATAAGGCAGCCAAGTCTATTGCCTTGGAAGACAATAACCAAGAATAATGGCCCATCAAAGAGAGGCAACAGCTTTTGTTTTGCATTGGCAGTGGCTTCAATCTAATCATCTACTTACTTTATGGTTAA
Source organism: Parsonsia alboflavescens (assembly GCA_028571225.1). Lineage (NCBI taxonomy): Eukaryota > Viridiplantae > Streptophyta > Magnoliopsida > Gentianales > Apocynaceae > Parsonsia > Parsonsia alboflavescens. The sequence goes on along the minus strand of JAOXNR010000032.1, from coordinate 11,365,506 downwards.
AACATAAAAAAGTTAGCCATTTTGTTGTGTTTTAAGTGGAAACCATTAAAATTCCATTCTCAGTTGTGATACTACTGTTGCTGAATTGTTAATTAATGGTATGGAAATCTTATCCTGAATCTTAGCAAGCATTTTTTGTTTTTTTTTGGCACAAACAGCATAGACTTTTCTTTGTTCTTCCAAAAGCAGAAGCACATGAAGATAACAGGTTCTTTCTGTGAGGATTTGTTAATCATAAGCTAATCTGAGATATCTCATTTATTTTCAATGAATTTCTAAAGGGTTCTTGATTCCTCCAAAGTTTCAACAGTTTAGATAAGCTTGAAAGAAATTTAAACCTAAATCATCAAATAGATATTCAATTGCTGAACTAATATGTTCAATGGGATTTGTCTTATTTGCAAGTTACATTGATATATCAGATCAAAACAGGAACAGAGAAGATGTAAATTTGATGCAAATGTCAATCAAGAACAGAACTTTGATGGAATATGGATTTGTATAAATTAGAAACCAATTGGAAGTTGGTTGATTTCCTTTCACATTCTTTGGGACCATTCTCTTCTACGTATCATTAATCAGCATTTCAATAGTGTGTTATTGATTAGCAATATTTTTCTATTGAATGCCTCCTAATTTGTTTGTCTAAATTCACTCTTGAAGGATTGCATTTTCAAGAATGAATTCTAATGTATGTTGTTCTTAATATTTTTATCTTAAGAGGTTTGAATTTATGAGTCATGTCACATATTTAATATACCTCTTCCTTTTGAATCTCTCTCTTTTCAATGTACGAAGGCCCCCTCCCTTTCAAACAATTAGAATTTTACTGGGCTTGGGCATGATTACCCACAAATCCACATTTAATTTTTATTTTAATAATTTATAATTATTTTAAAATATTTTTTGGATAAATTTGGTTATTTGAATTTATAATATAAATTTTTTTTGTAGTGTTTATATTTTGAAATTATAAATTAATATGTTTAGAAAAATATTAATGATAATATGATACCTTACCTTTTTTTTCATTTAACATTTTTTTCTCATGTTATTATGTATTCTTGTTTTCGTCCCCAAAGCCAAAACCCAACGGCCAAAACTTCGAAGTTAAAGGGGGGAGGCTTTGCTTCCCCACTGTGACGCTAGAGAAGCTGTAAGGATAGCAGGTAATGTGTTCTTCGCCCGGAACTCACAGAGACATATTTATCAATTCCTTGCGAAGATTTCGTACTGGTGCTTTTGTAATTCTTTGTTTGGTCATTTTCTGTCTAATAGTGAATTAGGTGCTATAAGCCCATTGTTGTTTTCATGTTTTTTTTTTTTTGTTTCATTCTCACTACTTTGAATTAAGTTTTGGTCTTGCAAATAGTTACCCTTCTGGTATAATTTTTCATTCTTGCAGTGATATCTTGTGTTTCTTTGGTTAAGTTATCGAGAATGAGGGTATTGTTGAGGCGATTCCAGTCTTTTTGCTGTTCAAGGACAAGAATATGTACGAATAGTTTGAGAACGGATGCTAGATATGTTAAAGTTGGGAACTTCCGGAACTCTTTTTGCACCAACACCGGATTAGTTCAAGATGATGAGTCCCTTCAAAAAATTGAGTCACCTGAGCTTCCAAATTGGGTTAAATCTGGGAAGCTCGATGATGATGACTTTGTGCTTCCATCAGTTTCTTATTGGATTGAGAATCACAGACTCTGTGGAAGAAAACCTAATCTTGAGAGCTCAGAGAGTGATGTCGATAGGGTTGGTAAGATTCTGAAGAATCAGTTTGAATCACCAGATGCTGTTGTAGAAGTGCTCAATGGTCTTCAGGTTGCGGTGACAGAGAGTTTGATGGAACAAATTTTGAAAAGATTCTGCTTTGATTGGATACAAGCTGTTGGATCTTTTAAGTGGGCAAAGTCACAACCTGGTTTTGACTGTTCACCTCATCTATACAACTTGATGGTGGATGTTATGGGAAAGGCTAAAAAGTTTGATGTCATGTGGGATTTTGTGGAAGAAATGAAGCAGTTGGATGGTTATATTACAATGAACACAATGGGTAAAGTCATAAGAAGGCTAGCAAAGGTTGGCAAGCATGTCGATGCTGTGGAGGTGTTTAGAAGTTCGGAGAAATATGGAGTATGCAAAGATGTTTTTGGGATGAATTTCTTGATGAATTCATTAGTTAAGGAGCGAGGTGTGGAGCATGCTGAAAATGTATACCATGAGTTCAAGCATGATGTGCATCCTGATCAGCATACCTTTAACATCTTGATTCATGGTTGTTGCAAGATTAGAAAGCTGGATAAAGCTAAGATGTATATTGATGAGATGCAGCAACATGGTTTTAATCCTGATGTTGCCACATACACGTGCTTCATTGAAACGTATTGTCGGGAAAAAGATTTTCGCGAAGTTGATGCTACTTTGCAAGATATGCAGAGGAAAGGACTTCATCCAACTGCAGTGACATATACAATTATGATGAAAGCTTTTGGGAAAGCCAAGGAAATAAAGAGAGCATTTGATATTTATGAGAAAATGAAGCAGAATGGTTGTGTCCTAGATAATTCATTCTATAGTACTTTGATTGTCAATCTAAGTAAATTTGGGAGATTTAAGGATGCTCAAGAAGTGTTCCAGGATATGGAAAAACATGGAGTTACACCAGGTCTTATTTCATACAATTCAATGATTGCTGCTGCAGTACAACATTTGAAAGAAGAGGATGCTCTAATGTTGTTGAAGCAGATGGAGGAGAGAGAAGTGAAGCCTGACCTTGGTACTTATGCTCCATTGTTAAAGATGTGCTGTAGCTTGAAAAGAACGAAAGTTCTCTCCTTTTTGTTGAGCCACATGTTCAAAAATAATGTCTCCCTTGACATCGGTATGTATGAGCTTCTGATTGGCAGGCTAAGCTTGAATGGAAGAATTGAACGGGCTTGTTCTTTATTTGAGGAATCAGTGAACCGAGGATTTCTTCCTACAACTTCTATGCATAAAAAGTTAGTGGATTTGCTTCGGAAGAAGGGTATGGATAAAGAAAAAGATCGGATTGAAGAATTGACGCAAAAAGCCAAACTGAAAGCACCTGCTGATTCCTCTAAGAGATATATTCAAGCTCTGGAATGATCTCCTTGCGTCATTCATCAATTCTTTGCCCTGCTTGTATAGTATTTGTTTCTCTTTGGAACTCCAGTTTAACCAATAGTTGTTGATCCCCACATAGGTTAGGTAGACCAGAAGAATGCTTCTCATCAAGGATTGAGCAATCTTTCTCCCATGAATGTCTTTTGGAGTAGACTTGGGTCTAAGTTCAATTTCCAATGATGTTAAGGATTTTCTAAGTACAACTTGAAGACTTGAGCAAATATTCTGATTTTCTTGAGCAACTTTTGTACGGATAAAACCATGCTCATCAATTTTCTGATTCACTCATAAAATCCCAATTGATCCCAGTTGAGCAAATGTTCTGGGGAACAATTCTGGATCTCATAGCAGTGATGATGAACTCTGCTGATCGAGGTAACAGAGAATTCTTTATGGAAAACGAAAATATCATTTCTGAGTATATGGCATTTTTATAATACCAAGTGTAACTGAAAAGTATCATTTCTTGGGTGCATGACATTTTGACTTTGTATTAACTTTTGGTTCTTTGGTATTTGATCTCTCCAATCAAAGCTTTCACATCAGTTCTCAATCAAAGATTTCTGCCGACAGTTTCACTTTTGTGCCCCTCCAACTCTGCTCTCTCGAAGACCTATTGATCTAAATGTATTCTCATCCATACCTGTTCTTTAGCACTTCCTTGCTAGTGATGTGACTCGTGGCTATCTTCTTGACAATTACTCTCAATTTTTTCAAATGTGAAAACCTCAAATTATCAGTGATTCTCCACTGCCTCATTCTTGTTCCAAATCCTCCCACTTCTGAGATGCCACCATGTATTAGAATGGAAACTGTGAACTGTGTGAAAGTCCATAAGAATACGGAAGAAGAATTAACATTTGACAAACAGTGAAATCACCAGCAATGGTTTCTGTATCTATTCAGTCATATGTATTAATAAGTGAACATGTTTACACATTGTAATCAAAGTGAGAGTTTTTCCCTCCCTCCCACCCTCCAGAAGAAGAGAAAATGCAGCTCGCTATATACATTATACACAAAAAAGGAAAGAAAATTATGGTAT
>JAOXNR010000032.1:11334886-11348616 GCA_028571225.1 Parsonsia alboflavescens | reverse complement strand
CCCCCCCCCCCCCCCCCCCCCCCCCCCCCCCCCCCCCCCCCCCCCCCCCCCCCCCCCCCCCCCCCCCCCCCAGCCATGGAAAGGAAATACTGGACAACGAGGATGGCCTTATAGTTTAATTTCACTTTATTACAAGCCTTAATCATTAACTAAATCGGGTCCCAAAATGGCTCCATTTTGTGCATAGTGGAAGCCACACTTAGGGTTTTATGAAGTGTAAATGTGTACGTAGCATTCCATCTGTGCTTTGATAAGGGTTTTTATGGGACCAAAAATTCAGCACTTCCGCCGTCAGCTTAATTAAACTAATTGCATAAAAAAATGTTGTTTAATCTCTGATAATCAATTACACAGGCCCTAATTAATCATGAAACATTAGTAACTTTTTCATAATTTTTTTTTCCCCATGTATTTAGCCAAGAAAAGTAATTTGGTCACCAAAAATCAAACAGTACACTCCTGTACTGGCTAGTCAACTAGTAAATTTTATGGAGCCATGAGCGGTGGTCGGTGGCCGCGGCTGCTCCTTCTCCGGTGGTGGTGACGGCCTAAGAAAAAAGCACATTCCAATTGAGGAATTAATGGATCCAGTCCATAGAGATTGATCAGTCAATGTTATGGATGGAACCCCACAAGATGGTGTAGCTTCTAATTAGAAGGGAATGCATTAAAAAGGGAGGACCACAAGTGCCTTGATTCTGGACCAATGCCCTTGTCTTCTAGGGCAGAAGCTCATTATGAGCCTCAAATTGTTTACCAACATTCCCTGCTGCTTTGTTTGATTATTGAACTGCATAAATATATATATATATATATATATATATATATTGCAAATTCTTATCTTCCGTTGTTGACCAAAAAAAGGAAAAACAAAATGGAAGCTGCTAATGATAATGAAATGGTAACACAGAATCCAAAAAGAAAGATGATCCATCTTGCATGCAATATATATAGGCATGGCCTAGGTTTTCACACAATTTAAAATCCCATCTTCAAATAATAAGGGCTATGGTCAAAGTACTCATGTGAAAAAAAAGTATTTCTTTTCCCTAGTTTAGGCTTTCATGAGATCTTGCTTGAGTTGCAAGAGTTGAAAATTTTCACATTTCATCTTTGTAAAATGAAGGATTGAGATGTATATATGGAACTCTTACATGCAACATTGATAAAACCTACTAAGGTGTAGGACATGACATTCTTAAATTTTGGAATCTAGACAAATTATTCCAAACGGGGTAAGTGGAAAACGACCGTCATTTTGGTGAGGGCAAATGACCACAGCAAATCAATCTAGTCAAGTTTTAGCTGATCGACTCAATCCAAGAAAACGTTGACAAATTCAAACTTTGGACTTTTTATCTTTACGTTCACCATTCCACCTATTGAAATGTATCTGAAGAGTCATGATTTGATACTAATTTGAATCTTGAACTAGTAGCTCAAAGGCTAATTACTAAATTATACGAACTTAACTAACAATGAGGCCACTGAAATTATCACCTTTTTTTTTTTTTAGTTTGACCATTAAACTACAAAACTAGTGAATTGCACTATTATACTTTGGATTTTCAAATAATTTAGTCATTATACTTTGCGTTTTTGAAAAATTTAGCCACCCTATTGTGGTCCACTTAAATAATAGAAATAATGTTACATAGCTTTCCATATCATCAAAATTTTTCATATGAACTAAGAGAATCTTCCTTATTTTGTTAATTTCTTCTTTTATCTAATTTTTTATTAATACATTATTTGAATGATATGGAGTAAAATTTTATATTTAATTTAGTCAATAAGGAAATTTTCAATGACAGGTCAAGTCATGTGACATTATTAATAAAAATTTATTACACTTGTAATTATTATTTGATTGAACAACTATATGGTGGTTAAAATGACTTGAAATGTAAAGTATAATGATTAATTTTATAGTTCAATGGTCAAATTGAAAAATAAATCACAGCTTCAATGATCATATTGTTATTTAAGCCAAATTATACATTTGAGGTATGAACAAATTGTACCAACTTCACAATTTGAGCAACACCTTAGGATGGTTCATTCTCCAGACGTTACAAGGTAAACCAAAACGAAGCCCAAGAAAAAGGAAGAAACAAAAAGCAAAAGAGAAACAAAAACAAAAACTAGGGAAAAAAAAAATAGTAGTAGCAAATTTTTCCTTAAAATTACTGCCATATTACAACAGCAAACATTCCCGTCACCTTTATTTGTCTTCTTTTAACTGCTTTAGCTTTGTTTTGAAGACCAAATGGCAAAGAAAATATGCAGCTAAAGAGAGGTGGCATTAGTCCTGCTAGATCTCTTGACTGACCAATTGGGGTGGACCTTCGCTTTGGCTAGCTGGATGTGTCGTTTTATGTTCTCATCTTACTCAAAACGACTTCCCGTTGCACTTTTCGTGTTGGGCCGGCCTAATCTTTGCGATTAAAAAGGAAAAATGAAAAACCCAATCCTCCCACTGTGAGAACCGTGAGGTGTGTGAGAGAGACAAAGAGGGAGAGATACACAGAGAGAGATTATGGGCACTTTATTCTGTTCAAATTCGATACTTTGCTGTTACTACTTAGAACGAGGGCTGTGTTTTCAAGAAAGAAGAGAAGGGCCCTCCACCTCGCTCTCCTCTGTCTCTCACGCACTCTTTCTTTCTTGCTTTCTCTCTCTGGCTTTGTTTGCGTACATTGTCTTGTTCTTAGCATAATAAAGTGTTTGTTGTCTCTCTCTTGGTCCTTGTGTATCTGGGCTTTGAGTCTTTTCTTTTTATTGCTACTATATAGTATTGTGAGTGAACAAACTCGCTGAGACACCTCTCAATACTTGCATTAGTGGAAGAGTGGTTCAAGGAAAAGAGGAAGTTAGTCTTGCTCTAGAGGGGTGGTGGTACATTGCGAACTGCCCAGAAAGTGGAGGCTGAAAGATTCAATTTTGTTCTCAACTGAGGAAAGTGGGCAAAAGCCCATCTGGAATTTGTGTTTGATCTTGGAGTACTTGGACATTTCTGGAGTAATTGAAGAGAGAGGGAATTGAAGAAGTGATAAAGGATTGAACTTTGGGGAGTTTAGGACTTGGGAGAAGATTTTCTCTGGAGGAGTCCCTGTTATTGGAATTGTGATTTTTTTTTTCCGGTGACTTGAAATCCTTTTTTTTTTTTTTTTTTGGGAGGAGGGAGGGGAAATATATTCAGAAAGCTGCATGAGGAGACGGTGAAACAATGATAGATGGAAATTCCAAGAAAAGCAAGGTTTTGATTTTGTTTCATACTCTTGTTATTGCAGAATGTAGTTTGGATCTTTTCCTTCCTCTCAAATGTCAGTGTTTCTAATTGGTCTTTTGTATTTCTGAAGCTCTCCTGGTCGAAAAAATTGGTTAGAAAATGGTTCAATATCAAGGGAAAGACTGAGGAATTCCATGCTGATGAAGTTGTCTACGAAGGTGGGAATCTAATTTCTCGTGTGTTTGGTTTTTTGTGATTTTTTAAGTTTTCTTCTCGTCCGTTGATAATTATTTGGTATTGAATTCATTTTGTCATTTTCTTGTTGCATTCAGACCAAGATTTGATGGTTTGAATTTTTCCCTTCGTTTCCAAGAAAATTATGGGGGGAGAGAGAGAGCAATGCTTCTTCATTTTGTCTCATCTTTTGTCTCTCATGTGTTTTTGCTGTCTGCGTATGCTGTCATATATGGATGTTCATTATTGAGGCTGATTATGATTGATTACCTCTAATGGAGATATATCAATAATAAGACTCTATTGTTTTGGCACTCGGAAATATTGACAATGATTTCTTTTTCCAAAGGTGGTGATGTTGAATGGAGAAAGAGCTTTGAGAGGAGAAGAAACAGCTTTGAGAGGAGAAGAAACAGCTTTGAGAGGGAGCCCAGTACGATCAAGAAAAGTAAAACAGGTTACCTTCTGTTTCTGTTTGTGAACCCAGTTCTGGGATTTCATTTTAAAGATACTAATATAAAAAATTGCTCAAATTTCTGCATATTAGTTTTTACTCTGTGATGGTATCAGCACTAATTCCTTTGTCTTTGGGGTGTTTGCAGAGAGATCAACCAGGAGCTCAGAGCGTTCCCGGAGAGGGAGAGTTTATCTAGATCACCCACAGATTATAAACGTACACAACTACAGGTTTGTCATTTTAACCAATTTTCACCTTTTGACTGAATTGTTATCAGTGAGTCTAATGCTTTTCACTTTTCTTGCACAGTGTTTTTGTTGCTACATGGAATGTGGCTGGGAAATCACCAACAAATAATATGAATCTGGATGATTGGCTGCATTCTGCACCTCCTGCTGATATTTATGTACTTGGGTATGTTGTTTTGAACTATATTTCTCTTATCATATGTATCAAGTTTTGCAGCTTTGTTGGCTAAATAAATCAAGTTTCTTTCCCTTCAAATAGATTTCAGGAGATTGTTCCTTTGAATGCTGGTAATATTCTTGGTGCTGAGGACAATGGCCCTGCTAAGAAGTGGATTAATCTGATCAGGAGGACACTTAATAGTGGACCGGGTACAAGTGGAGGTAGTGGATGCTACACACCTTCTCCTGTCCCTGATCCTATTGCTGAATGGAATGCAGATTTTGAGGGATCAAGCAGGAAGAAGAACTCATCATTTTTTCATCGTCGGTCTTTTCAGACACCTCAAGGCTGGGGAATGGACAACGACATGTCAATTCCTCAACCTCGCCTTGATAGAAGATTTAGTGTCTGTGACCGTGTTATCTTCGGTCATCGGCCTAGTGATTTTGATCCCAGTATGAGATGGGGTCACAGACCCAGCGACTGCTCCTCTAGTCAAAGACCAAGTGACTATTCTTCAGGTTGTCGGCCAAGTGACTATTCTGCCGGTTACAGGCCAAGTGACTATTCTGCCGGTTACAGACCAAGTGACTATTCTGCTGGTTATAGGCCTAGTGACTATTCTGCGAGTTACAGGCCAAGTGACTATTCCAATGGTTATAGACCAAGTGATTACTCTGCTGGTTACAGGCCAAGCGACTACTCTTCTGGTCGCAGGCCAAGTGACTATTCTTGGGGTCAGAGGCCAAGTGATTTCTCCAGATGGGGTTCATCAGATGATGATTATGGTCCTGGGGATTCACCAAGCACCGTACTGTATTCTCCCATGTCCACCAATGGTTATGCACCAACAGAAGATGGATACAGAGGGCGAGGCCGATCAAGGTATTGTTTAGTAGCAAGCAAGCAGATGGTTGGCCTTTTTCTCACTGTCTGGGTAAGAAGTGAGTTAAGGGAACATGTCCATAATATGAAAGTATCATGTGTTGGAAGAGGATTGATGGGATATCTTGGCAATAAGGTACCGTTTCCACCACAGTTGTGTCACTGTTTTCTTTGTGAAACTAAATGATAAGCCAAGTGAGAATGTCATGCCTGGTTTTGCAGGGATCCATTTCAGTCAGCATGTCATTGCATCAGACAAGCTTTTGCTTTGTCTGCAGTCACTTGACCTCAGGCCAGAAGGAGGGAGATGAATTACGTAGGAATGCTGATGTGATGGAGATCCTGAAGAAGACAAGGTTTCCACGTGTTCAGGGCTCGGGAGATGAGAAATCTCCAGAAACAATTCTTCAACACGAGTAAGTGGGATTCATACATTAAGTGATCTATTCCCGTCCTTGACAAGGCAAGCATGGCAAACCACTAAAAGTTAAACTGATAACTGAAAAATGTTTAGAAGGGAAACGTGTAGGAGTAGATGAATAACATTGAATTGTTTCCTGTCCTATTTTATTCTGTCATTTTTAGTTGTTTGCATTCTGATCTTATTATTGTTTATCCAGTCGAATTATCTGGCTTGGGGATCTGAATTATCGAATTGCCCTCACGTATCGGACTGCTAAAGCACTTGTTGAGATGCAAAATTGGAGGGCATTGTTAGAGAAGGATCAGGTAAAATACTTAATTTTCAGAATGCATCATCTACTATTACCTTAATCTAAAGTCATATTGTTCTTTGCATTTTTTTGATTAAACAAATTTGAACTAATTCTTGATTCTTTTCTTGCCAGCTGAGGATAGAACAGAGACGAGGTAGTGTTTTTGAAGGGTGGAAAGAAGGGAAAATATATTTCCCACCAACATACAAATATTCACACAATTCAGACAGATATGCAGGGGACGATATGCACCCTAAGGAGAAACGAAGAACACCAGCATGGTATGAACCTTTTCTTCGCAGGCCTTGAACCCTTTGAAGGGAGACTGTATATAAAATTAAACCTTGGAAAGAAAAAAAAAAAAAAAAGAAAGAAACTGATCCAGACACTTTCTTGTCCTAAGGTGTGATCGAATTCTATGGTATGGACATGGTCTTCAACAGTTATCTTATGTCCGTGGAGAATCTAGATTTTCTGATCACCGGCCCGTTTCCAGTGTATTTTATGCTGAAGTTCAGTCAGTCCCCAGCAGATTGAGAAAAAGCATGAGTTGTTCAAACTCCAGGATTGAGGTGGAGGAGTTGTTGCCATACTCCCATAGCTACACAGAGCTCTGCTTTTTCTGAACGACAAAAGAATGAAAAAGATGCCAGATTGGGTATTCTCCCCTTCCTTTTCTCTCTGTCTGTTTGTCCATACATGCAATGCTGTCAATTTATCCTTCCCAGTATTGTTCACTAAAAGCTGAGCAGAAAACGATAGAGAGTATCCATCTATGCTTTAATTAGGGCATAACCACTAATGTGACCACTGAAGTTGTATATTTTTTTAGTTTGGCCATTCAACGTTGCGAATTTGACAAATTGACCATTATAAGGTTAAATCTTTTGAAAATTTTCACAAAGTTGAATGGTTAAATTGTCCAATCCTACAAAGTTAAATGGTTAAATTGTCCAATCCTACAAAATTAAATGGTTAAATTGACACGTTTTAAAGTTGAATGGTTCAACTGAAAAAACCTATAATTTCAGTGGCTACATTGATAGTTACACCCTTTAATTACTAGAAGAAATTACAATCCAAATTTGCTTCTGTTGTAGTTACTTGCTTGTTCCTGTCAAACCAATGATTCCAATAACACAATTACTTGAATTAAGAAGGCCATTCCCAGCATCTGGTTATTATTTTGCTGTTCCTTAACTCGGGGGCAGTAGAAACTCTCCTCCCCACCCCCCTTTTCTTTTTCTTCTTTTTTTCTCAAATCCAAATCATTTGTTGGATATAATTATCAATAATTTGTCCCTAAAGTAAGCTGTGTAGTGGATAAAATAGGATTTCTTTTTTCTGTGAAGTCTTGCAGACTAGGTCTTTCTAAATTCTTGCATTTCCTTCGTTTGCAGGCTTGGGATCACTTCCAAGAAACTCAAACCTGAAGGCTGATGGGGACATTCCTTTGCCCACTAACCAGAAAAGGTTACTATTGCTCTTCCTTTTGTTCCCTTTCTTGGTCTTGCTGCAGATTTTGTTTCTGTTTTCTTATTCTTTTCATCTGTTCTTTACTCAGGTGTAGATATGGACAACCTTTCATGCTAACTTCATACATACCTCAGCTTGATGCTCAATTAACAACCATTCATTTCAGCAAATAACCCGATTAGTAGATTAACAAAGTCCCACTTTGCGGCGTCTCAAGACTCTGCAAGAGATCAATAGTTCTCCCACTCTCTTAGCAGGTACTGCATTGTTCAAATCAATCAATCCTAGTTTTCCAACCTTCTTATGATTAATCATTTGACTACTAACAAATCCCCTTTCTTTGTTTGCAGGGACTAACTTAAACCAATCAAAAAAGACTGCCAAAGTGGGCGAATGTGGATGATTTGTTTATTCTCGATTCTTTATTTGCTAGGTTAGAGATTCGATGTGTGCAGCAATGGAATTCTAGATGGTCAAAATAATCATTTGGGATTTTTTGCCCTTTTCATTTTAAATGAAGAGAAGTAAAGATTCTGACTTTACATCATTGCTAACGTGATACAAGAAAATTAGGACATAGTATTGAATATTGTGAGCACATTCTTGCTCTCTCTCTGGCTCTGTCCATTGCCAATGATTTTACTGAAAAGTGGTTTTCTTGGTTCTCTCCAAAACTGTGCTGTTGGTATTTGCTTTTTCTACTTCTCTCTGCAAAAGTTTACGCAGAAGCTGCAAAAGTAGAAGACAAGTTTTCAGATATGGCAGGTAACTTTGGGAGAGAGAGAAATCGTGTAGTATGATTCAGAATCCATCTTTCCCTTTAAAGTTGCTATTCACATTTGTCTTTTACCATTGGTAAATTATTACCTTGCGCATGGCACACATTGCAGAATTCAATACATTCTTCCCCACGTTCTTGTTGCTTTCTGAACTTTGAGAAGATAACATAACAGTGAGTTCCACGAAGTCTTAGACTAAGTCTTTGTAAACCACAAGTATTATTAAGGACAAAGGCTATTTGGTGAATTGCAAACTCGTATATTAAGCCCTTGAAGAGTCATTGTCTCCTTTTTAGATCCTAATTAGGTGATACACATTCTCGTAATAATGAGTGGTTGGACATGGGCTGCCCAAGAGGTAGAGTCATCCCAAGGGCTATTCTTCACCTACCTATAGTTTTACTTTTTATAATGAATTCATCTAGAGCAATTGAAATGTGTGAATATGAAGGGGGCTTTCAGCAGTTTCTTTTCTTGTTTATTAGTCTCTTCACTGGGAATGATATTGTTGATTGAATCCATATAAAATCTAGAAGTTGAAGTTGTCTGCATGCAATAGCCCCTTTCTGGCCTTCTCACTATTTGACTTGATTGGTCAAATTGAAACTTGGTTGTCCCTGTCAATCAAATCCAAAATGGAGATCAAGTGTTAGTGCAGCATGGAGTTGTCATGTAACATGACAACTCAAGGGCTTGTAGATACCTTATCTATCATTATGAAATCAATTGCTCTCCCCCATGATAGCTTACTGCTCAGGGGGAGCTGGAAACAGTGAAAAATTCAGAGGTTATGCTTATATCCTCGTTGTTAGCTGACTTTTATCCTTTAACTGTATAAAACAAAGACAAAGGGTCATGAACAGTTGCGTAAGTAAAAAGTTCGGCACACGCTATTAATATGTTCTCTGATACTGAAAGATAGATATAAGAACCGTTAAAAAGGGAGAGTAATTTGGAAGGATATTGATACACGAGAACCACTCTTATTTATATGTTATTATGATATTTAAAGATAGATCTGAAAACCGTTCCCAGTGAAGTGAAGAGTGATAAAGCGAGATATTGATATATGATAAACTTTGTATGTGAACCATGAAAACAAACCTAATCTCCAAAGGTTAAAGAATATTGCTGAAGTTTTTCAAAGATTAGGCCACATTGTTCCTTCCTGCTCCTCCATTACATCCTCCTTCCTAGACATCTTTTATGCTTGATTCAGAATATGTTGCCACCAAATACACTTGCATGACTATGTTTCCTTTTTGTATGTTTGGTGAAAGAAGATAAAGAGAGATGTCTCTTCTCCCCAAGGTTACATAGATTAATCAATCTTTTCTCTTCAAAACATTATTATGACTTATAGATATAAGGAGTGGATAAGTTCATATGGGTAAAAAAGCTAAGAAATTATATATCCCCTCTCTGGTATAGAAAGCAGCATGCTGAAGATTTCCATTATTTCCTTTTAGTTTCTGCTTTGCTTCAAATCTTTTTCTACCCTTTTAAAAAGGATTTGGTATCTGAGCATCCTTACAGTAATGAGACAAATCTGAATTCAACCCGCAATGTGCCCACTGTGACTCTTACTCGGGGCGAAGATCTAACTCCCAACTTTTTCAATATGATGCTTCAGAATTGAGTCGAACTCATAATCCTTCCTAACACTTACCCTGAGGATAGTTTCTTGAACGAATGGAGAGGGAAAGAACTGTTGTGTTTAAGGGCAAATTCTGGTCCCAGCATGCACCAGAGACAGGGGAAAGAGAGTTGACCTTTCTCCAATCCCATCGCCATTATTAACATGGAATAGTCCTTGTTATGCATGAAAAGCAAAGAACAAGGAGGAGGCCAACATTAGTGGCCCTCAGAGATGATTTACTTATCCTTTAGACAACACAAAAACAAACACAGATGGCTTCCACTTCCACTTCCATTCATGTCCTCCTTCCTGCGAATAATACAGTATTACACAAAGTGAAGAATTTTACATCTCTTTTCTCTCTCAATTTTTAAGGCAAAAAGAACTCATTTTTATCATGAATTCTTTCCATAAACCCTGCAAAGATCTGCCTATTGTCCTTTCCCTTTCGGTTCTGGCAATTGTGCCATTACAAATGGAAAAAAAAAAGGGGAAAAAAAGTGAAGTCCTGTGCCTGTGAAATGATCAAGAAAAACAACTTTTTTACTCAATCGGTAAATCAAGTAGATTCAGAGATAGCAGAAGCAGCAGCAGAATGGTGCCTCCACAAGGCCTGCTTTTTTTTACACATTATTCTGTAATGTCCAGAGAGTGGAATCAAGTTGGCCCATTTCTTGCTTAGCTTGGTAGTAAGAGGTAGTATTTAGAAAGGAAAAGTCTCAAGTTCGAGACACGATGACGATTAGAAAATCACTATTAATCCTCGAGGGTGAAGTATACGAGGGTTGGAGGAGGGGTGGGTGTGAAAAAAAAGGTTGGTGCTTATAAACTACTAGTTCATTAAGAACTCAAATGAAAACATTCAGCATAATGAATCCCTTAGGGGATTCTGTTAGAAATTATGAATTCTTCTTGATGATTCTGTTGCTATAACAAAGAAATTCAAAACTGATCAGAAGTTTGTGCACTGTCAAAGAACAAATTGCAAAAGTGGAACATTTATCTGCACTTTCTTGCAGTACTCAACTTCAAGAACTTCATATTTTGCCCAACCCTTGTGTGAAATCTTAATATGATTCAAGAAATCAACCTTAATATGATCATTTTCTTGGAAGGAGTACCAAAGATACCTTTGAGAACCTATTGCAGCTGATGATTATTCCTCTGACTGCCATAGCAGGCAGCTCTGTCCTACATCCAAAAACATGCAAAATCTTAATCATGACAAGTGATGAACTTCATCACTTCATTAAAGATATAAAACAAGTAGTCCCCTTCTGATCAAAACCTGCAGCTAAGTACCTGCAATATTTGTTGCCATTTGAGATCTGACCTTGCATGTTTATATAAGTACTCTTGTCCCTATTTATAATTGATTTTGTTAATATTAAAGTTAAAATTTTTTTTTTCTAAAATATCCCTATCTATGGTGAAAAACATTAAGAAAGAAAAATATTTTACGAAGAGATTAATGGTTAATATTGAAAAAAAACAAGTTAAATAACTATTAAATTATCGAGTATTATTGTTTCCTTTTGACTCAAAAGGAAAAAAGGGTTATTCCAAAAATCCAAATTTGACTTTTTTTTTTTTTTTTTTGTTAATTTTGATCTAATTGTTCTGGTTTTTTTTTTTTTAATAATAATCAAGTAGTCAATTTTTATTTAAGACTCTATCTTATTTTTATGTTTGAGACGTGAATCGCAAATTATTATAAATATTACAAGCATCCAAATTAATTTGTAACAGATTAATTCGATCATTAAAAAATAAATTGTATCCCATGGCATTTGTTGCTTTTATAAATGTCTATGTATATGAATTTGATCGATATTAACATTGAAATCAAACTTCAAGGGAATCAAAAATATAGTAAACAGCACAAAATAGAAGAATTCAAAGACGACTTTGGTAGAGGCTTTTCAGTTTCATGATCCCAATTAGAAGCTTCTACACATTTTTGATCGATTGGAATAACCGTGGGAGAACAATAAGTTTTGTTCCGTTATGTTCTTGTCTTGTTTGTACAAGATATCTCAACTCAAAAATTCATAACATAAGTCAATTTACTTATACAAAACAAGAAGAAGAAAAAAAATGTTGGCGAGGAACCAATTCTTTTCATCTTCCCCTCTGTAAAGCCTTCTCTGCAGTGTCCATCTCTTCCAAGATTCTTTGTTTTCTCTTAGCGGGAATTGGAGCGGTCGGACCGAAGCTAATATAATGGCCGGAAACGGCATTAAGTGCGGAGTAAATATCCCGGAAAGAAGCCCGTCCAAGAAGAGCTTTCTCTCTTCTATACTTAGCCACCCAAGAATTAGATGTTTCTCTAAGATCAGCCACCGCAGTGGTTATGTTGGGATCCGTTTTTTCCATGGTGATCGTGTTTCTTACCTTGCTGATAACTTGGGCAGACTCCTTTACATATTCTTCTTCTTCTTCGGAAGCTGCCCATGCAGACGTCCCCGGCATGAGCATTAATACTCCAGGTGTGACTATTCCGGCAGCCAGAGATAAAAACTCACGGCGGCGAGTGGATAGAGCTGCACTGTTGTTGTTGCTGGAGGTGGAGGCGGTGATGGTGGAGGGAACGATGAGTTTAGACTTGATCGGAGTCCGTGGCTTTGGAGTGGCGGTGGTTGGAATGATTAGAGTTGGGGAAGCCATGGCTGGGTAGGGAGGAAAGGGAGAGAGTGTATTTGAGTAAGGAAATTGAAATGGGATCTGAGTTTGGCCCTGTGGGCTTATCACCTTATCCCGAATAAGAAGTTTATGGATGAGAAAACATGAGTGGGATTCTTGGATGATTGAGTTGGCAGCAACACTGTTCTTGCTTGAGAAGTTTAGCATTGATATGTTGAATGGGTCTCTTTATTTTAGCTTCTTTTTTGTATATTGTAGCCATTTCAATCTAAAGATGGATTGAATCCTTTTCCCAATCTAATAAATTATAATTTAATTATATATTAATTACTATATAAATAGACAATTTATTAAATCTCATCGCAATGTTTTCTATGATAAATATGATTAATTTGAACATACCCTTATAATAAATTTAAAATTCAAAATGAAATTGAAAATGTTCTTTTTATAAGCCCTCTTAGGATTGTAAATGAGAGATGAGATGATTTGCGAACGATTCGGGTTTGACTAGCTTTAATCGAGCTCAATCCGAGTTTAGGTTTAACTCAATTGTTAAATGAGCTGAGTTTAGGCTTGACTTACTTTTTAAATAAGCCGAGCTAAGCTCATAGGTATTCGATTCATTAGGCTCACAAAATTAAATGAGCTTTTAATATAAATAATGTTTTATTTATAATATTATATATAATATTGTTGGGATTTATGCCCAAAAAAGCTATCATTTTCTGAGAAAAAGTGTAAAATACTTTAATCTAAATAAGTAATTTTTTACATATTAGCATAACATGCAATAAGGTCCAAGTTGATTTAAATAGGTAATCTGTGTGTTGGGACGTTCAACATAGTAAGGTACGGATCATCGAAAGTTTAAATCATAAGGAATTAGTTCTTGGCCGATTAATGGAATTGGGTGTTCCATTAAATAAAGGTCATAACACATTAGTCTCCTTTAAGTAGGATGACCTACCTTTAGTCATTGGGTAGTGCTCCCGGACTATGTGTTAGCACATTTTGTATATGTAGAACAGGATCATTTAGTGATTGTTCTCTAAAGGTACTATTAAAGAAGAGAACTAATATCACTGTTGCTACTGCGAGGACACGTCCCCATGACATGAGTATGGGTTGGTGGTCTGGAGAAGCTAGTTCCCTGTGCTTTGATATGCTATGGGTGAGATCTTATTATGGAGATCAATAGCCTTGTATGTCAGGTACTTGGAGTTAGTTAGTTAAGACAGATTCATACAATAGGGTCTCT